>BJCM01266560.1:0-16630 GCA_018326385.1 Flaveria bidentis | reverse complement strand
ATTAACATTTAGTCTTTTTGTGTATATTTTATAGTTTGTACTAGTATAGGGACTAGTTTTGTAAATTGTTAGTTCCTTAGTTGCTAGTATAAATAGCTTAGACTAGAGAGTTAGTTGCAAGCATTTTCAAAGGGGATTCTCAAAGTAGTTATTGAGAGTTTGTTGAGAATTTGTTAACTGCTTTCTTACTCTTGTAATTGTCTTAGCTATATCAATGAACTGTGATTTTGTTGATATTGCTTGAATTAATTACAATTGTTTGTGTTTCTCTTGAATTGTTTACATTAATCATTACAGATTGTCTCAATTGATCCTATCAATTTGCTTAGTAGAGGTAGGTGGAATAAATGAAAGTCATCTCTTCTTTCTACACCTGAAGAAAGTTCAGCTGAATGTAGGTTTCCTGCATCAGACAAGTCAAATCGATCAAAAGATTTTGTAAATGAGTCAATATCAAACAACCAGTCGGGACCATTTCTAGATTTGGGAAATAAGTGTTCCTTGAATTAAACATTTGTTGATTCATCAATAATGTTTAATCTAGGATTAAACACTCTGTAAGCCTTTAAAACAGAAGAATAGCCTACAAAGAATACTTCATCAGATTGGATGAAAATTTTCCCAAATAGTCTCGAGTGTTTAATATTGAAACATGACTACCAAATGACTTAAAATATCCAATAAATGGTTTTCTATGAAAGAATAGTTCATATGGAGTCATGTTACTTTCTTTTACAATCAGAGTTCAATTTTGCAAAAAGCATGATGTGTTAACTGCCTCTGGTAATAGTCCGTTTAGCATGAGCTAGCATTGTTCTTGCTGCTTCAAGCAGTGTTTTATTTATCCTATTAACTACCCTATTTTCTTGAGGAGTTCTAGCTGCACAAAGTTGATAAGCAATGCCTTTGGTTACACAAAATGAGCCCATATCTTCATTTTTCAACTCAGTTCCATTATCACTTCTTATTGTTTTGACCTTATGATCAAGTTGGTTTTCAATTCTTATGATAAAGTCTTTTATTATTTGGGATGCCTCATTTTATGTAGTAAGAAGAAAACACATGTGAATCTTGGAAAGTCATCAATGATCACCAAACAATACTGTTTCTTTCCAATACTCATAACATGAGTTGGTCCAAACAGATCCATATGCAGTAGCTTCAATGGAGTATTGTTTGTGTTCCTCGGCTTTAGTTTGTGAGAAGATTTATGTTGTTTTCCTTTGAGGCACGCTGAATAGTGATCAACAAAATGAAACCCTTTATGGGGAAGATCAATGACATGTTTTCCTTTGACCTATCTGTTCATGTTTTTAAAGTTTGTGTGCCCCAAACATCTGTACCAAAGCAGAGACTCATCAAATGATGCTTTTGACAAAAGACATGTTTCTTCTATTGGCATTGTTGAATTCAGGCTTAAGACGTAGGTGTTATTCTTCCTCAAAGTCTTTAGGACAACCCATTCTTCTGAGATCTAAAATCCTGGTTTCTGAATGTAGCAATGAGTGTCGGTAAAGTGAGTTGAATATTTCTTGTCGCAGATCTGAGACACTCTTAGAAGATTGAAGTTTAGTTGTTCACAGTAGTTCACTCTATCAAAGCTCAGCATCCAATTTGTCACAGATCCTTCACCAATAATTCTTCCACGTTATCAATCTCCTCTGAATGCCATACTAGTTCCTTATATTTGCTTGAAATCATGAAGGAGGGAACGATCTCCAGTCATGTGTCGGGAACACCCATTGTCCACATACCATAGGCTATTAGACCTATATGGATGACCCTGCAAGCACAAAAGAACTAATTAGAATATGGAACCCAAGCCAAAATGGTCTTGGGTTGCCCGTTCCTATCCCTAGTGTCCTCTTGATACAGTCCTCTAAATTGTGATCTATTTAGATGTGACCTGGGAGATTGCTTGTGGTATTTTGATTGTGTCATCTCATCAACATCAACTGAGGAGTCGGAGGAGTAATAAAATCTTTGGTCTCTATTCTTTTTAAGAATTTTGGCTTGTTTTTTATTATCAAACATCATTTTAGGTTTGGGAAGATCAAGCCTTTGCTTAATGATATGATGTTTGTTTCTTTGACTTTTCCACATTTCTTTTGTGTTACTCCTATCTTTGTTTGATCTAGGCATCCTAGATTGATTGTTGTCAAATTGACTCCTGACATTGGATTTCACAAGAGATGTTGATAAGATGGGTTTGTTCTGAGCAATTCTTAATCCCTTCTGGTTGAAGTAACAATCAGATGTATTGTAATTATTTATATCACAGACTGAACAAAATTTTTTAAAATAGAAGTTTTTAGTGGAATGGATGTTAATGTCACAGATAGAGCAGTATTGGATGAAAAAGCACTCTTATGTTTTGTGATTAAACATGTCACATATGTCCATATGTTTGTTTCTTGAATCTGATTTTGTTTTACCAGACTTGGTTGATTTTTCCAATTTCAATTGAGTCACATTCTTTTACTTAGGGGAGGAATCAAAATCATCCCCTTTTGTTGTTTGCTTCACAATACCACTTTTGTTATCAGTCCTGGGCTGTTTTTGTTTCCTCAACCCTTTGTTTACTTCTTGCTCAAACTGATCAACGTGCTCCTTGTTGCATATGTCAAAACTAACTCCTTCTTATAATTTTGAGGAATGGGGGTCTGACTTAATTTTAGTTGTTGAAATCAGTGAGCTCTTTTGTTTCTTTTGCAGTGAAACCTTGTTTTATTTGCTTGAATTTTTTGGAGATTAAATCTCATTATCAGAACTGCTTTCAGTAGATGTTTTCAATATTTTCACAAATTTCTTCTTCCCTTTTGAAATTGTAGGTAAAATTTCACAAAGGGAACAATTGCCTTGATTAGGCTTGTTGGTTTGATGACACTCACTGTCTTCTCTGAACACTCGTTGATTTTAATTGAGTATCGTAATCTGATTTTATCCTCATTTGTTTCAAAGTAAAGATTTGGTTTGTTTTGAGGATTTGTTACCTGTTTTACTATTGTTTTTGGTTTAATAGTGTTAGGTTCAATTTTTTCTTTAAGTGTAATAGAGTCAGGCATGATAGTGTAGTTATCATTGTATGGTGGAGGACATGAGTTATACCTGATCCCAGACATATCTTTGGAATCCTGTTGAGAATCAAGCATCTCTTGTAGCTTGACTGAAGACAGTTGAAACTTTTTTGGTTTCACTTTAGTAAGTGTTTGTTCAGCTTTAGATTGAGCTAACTTTTTAAGTCAGTTGCTCATTCTCAACTGCAAGAGTGTACTTTTCACCATGCAATATTTCGATGTTAGAGATGAGATATTTTATTTTCATTTCTAAGCCTTTTATTTCTCTCTTGGGCATCTCTGACTTTACCTTTTCCTCTTTTATTTATCCCGCCAATTTATGATTGTGTTCTCTATAACCTTGCAGTTCAGTAATGCATTTATCACTACAGAGGTTAGATTTTACCTCAGATGGCATGAGAGATGGACCATCATTGATGTGAGCCATGAGTGCATGATTTTGGAATTGAGGCTTTACTTCGTCTGCATACATGCTCCAGTCACATCCTCCAGTCACATACTCCATCTTGCTTGATAATTAGAGCATTTCCAGACGACTGACTACTTCCATTAGCTTGACTGGTTAGTTGAGGTTGAGTCTGATATGTTTGTTGTTATTGTTGATAATGATACTACTACTGATGACTTTTGGAGTGAAAGCTTGAATTTGGTTGGGAGGTTGACTGGCTCTGAGAATTCCTTTGAGAGTTGTTGGCTCTTCTAGGAGCATTGCATTATCTAGAGAAGTGGCCAGTCATGCCATAGTTAAAGCACTTCACTTTGGATTTGTCATACCCAAGCTTGGTGTTTTCATTAAGGCTGAGCTTTATTCCGTTTCTAAAAACTTTATTGTCCCTCATGGCAATCATGGCCATTTGCCACTGCAAATCCATTTCTTCTACATCATCTTGGTCCATTTCTTCTATGTATTCCTCTATCAGATGTGCAGATGTGAGTCTTCCTCCCAAATAAGCTTCAAAGCTAGCAACAAAGGCATTATAAGATGCCTTTTGTTCTTCAGATTTTGTATCATCTCGAGTTGTTGAAGGAGTTGCTGAGAATCCGGATGAATGAGATTATGTTGATGGCCTGTTGGTTGATGGTGCTGCATGAATCCTATAGTCTTAACTTGATCCCTAGGGAAAGAAAATTATCCTCTTTAGTAATGAATACATTTTGCACAGATTCTGAGTCTGATGGAAACTTATATGCTTCAATCACTCTGGGTCCTCCTAGGTTTCTACTTCTTTCATCAAGATCCAGTGCTTCTATCTTGGCTATCATTATATTCAGGGTAGTACTCTCAAGATCAAGAGTATTTTTCAGCATGGTCACATTTTGTTTCTAGAAGACTATGCAAAATTTTCTTGTTTAACTCTATGACTTTATAAGTGACTGCCATGATCTCTAAGTCATTCACCAACTACACAAATCTATGCAGCTGTTTAGAGGTGGACTCCCCTTTGGAGTGATGAAAAGTTTCATACTGATTAACAAGTTTATCCTTGTAAATCTTAGCAACTTCACTGCTTCCCTCGCACATAATCAACACTGCATCCCATACTGCTTTTAACTGTACCATACTTTTCTAGTCTTTTCAGCACATCCATCTTGAGTGCTTAAGTGAGTATGGAGTATGCTTTGAGATCAATTTTAATCTTCATGTAGTCATCATCATCAAGAGTCAGATCCTCAATAGGTATTCTTGATGTTTTATAGATGGCAACTTGATCCGCAGACAGTGTAATAGGAATGTGTTGCCCTTTGCATATGGAGATCCAATATTCCGGATCTACACCTGTGATGTAATTCATGAATCTGATTTTCCGTTTCTTAAACTCGGATCTATGTTTAGGCATGGGTGGTTTTGGAGTGTGACCGAGTTTTGAAAAATTATGTGAATCCATTATAACAAGATGTTCTAACTTGTTTGAATGAAGATTAGATAAGTTTTTGAAGTTTAATTAGTCCAACTGGTCCAAATCGTCCAAAACAGGTTCAAAGAATCAGATATGTTGATGTTTCTGAGTTTTTGTTGCAACTTTTTGTTATATTAACTGTTCACAGCTTCGTACGTGAAGACTGCAGCTTTGTTCTTGAAATGTGAGAAGGTATGAACAGTAACTTGAAGAGTAATTTTTGTTGTTTATTAAATAGAGGTGATAGAACACTCTATTAGCAACTCAATCACCAAATCAATCAAGTTCTATTCAGATCTTGGTTAGATCTTAAAAAGAACTGAGAGCCAAAGCTCTAATACCAATTGACTGGGTAGTGAGATTGAGATTCTGACTAAGATCGAATATAGTGACTGAGTCAAAGATTGTATGGTGGAATCAAACAATCAATAGACATTCAATGAAAGAAATACTCATAAATGCTTGTTTGTATTAATAAAGGTGATTGATTACAACAAATGCTAGGGTTTTGTAAAAAGCAGTAATAATACACCTTGAGAAAGTAAGACACAAAATATTCTAATTGTCAATCAACAGTCGGCTCATGTACGAGGTTTTCTATTCTATTTATAGGCTGAGAAGATGCTTTTTTACAAAATGACTAAACTACCCCTGACCTATACATCAGAACTAGGCTAAGTCTTCATCAACATTTCTTATGTTCATCCGCATTGACAAATGCGGATGAGATGAACTTGATCAACATTTCTTCTCTTGTTATCCGCATTAGTAGTTGGTCATCCGCATTAGTAGTTGATCATCCGCATTGGTTATTACGGATGAACAAATACTTATGCGCATTTTTTTTGTGGTCATCCGCATTTGCAAATGCGGATGAAAAAAGCTTGTCCGCATATCTTTTTAACTATCCGCATTTGTTAATACGGAAGAACAACACTTGTCAACATTTGTTCCAAGTCTTCCGCATTTACAAATGCGGTTAGTCAACACTTGTTCTTCTCAGTAGATTCTTCATCCGCATTAGTTCTTGGACTTGTGGGAATTCCAGCAACCTAACCATCAACTCACCAATTGAATTGTCATGTATGATCCTTTCAGGGTCCAACAAACTATCTCTTCACTCTTGAAGACTTGGATTGTATATCCATCCAGATGATCTGGAGTATATGGAAATAGTTCAGCAAATAGCTCTTCTCAATCATAGAGCCAAGAAGTTCTATAAAAGGATAGGAAGGATGTTTCCTAGCAATGCAGGAAGTGGAAAGTTTGGGCTGGAGAAAAGCAAGGTATAGTGTTACAACTATAACCAGATGGGTCACTTTGCTAGAGAGTCTTGAAGTTTAAGTTGAGAAGGCTCATCAAACCACTCAGGATATCTATGAAGCACGGGTGCCAAAGTGTCTTGATCTCGATGGGTGAGTTGCATGTCTTGTGCAGACACTCTGGATCTTGGCTTTATGAAAGTAATCTCATCTTCAAGAGTTTTCAATCTCTCCTTCTTCTTAGTGATCAACCTAAGGACACAACCATTTGGGAATTGGTTTTCATGTTACCAAGTTTCCTCTTGGTGAAACCTTGACTTGATATATAATCCTTCATTTCCCTATTAGACATTGTATAGGGATCATGATACAAACGTTAAGAAGTTGAAGTTTGCTTTTTCATGGTAGATAGTGTTGGCTTGTCAGTTTTAGGTGAAATGGTCTTCTCATAGTTAGTTTCAATAGTAGGGTCAAGCAGTTTGTTCAATATTTCCTTTTCTGCCTTCATCCCCTCAGAAGTCATGCCAAAGACTTCATCCGGATCATATCCATGATTAATAAGATACATAGCTTCAACCATTAAATCATCATTTTGAGCCTTTTTCACCTTTTCTTCTACTGAACTTTCTTCTTTCATAGGACTATCAACTACTATTGGCTCATCAGCCACATAACCTCCTTCAATTTCACCTTGTTCATCAGGATTGATCTGTTGGATCATCCAAGGTAGAAGAGGAGAGTGAGCTCCACTGTAGAAATTTCTAGGATCCCTCTTCTTAATGTATTTATATGACTTAGCATCATAGTGTGGAATATCTATTACTAGTCCATCATTCACTAGATTTAGCAAGGCTTCATTGATAAGACATTGAATGAACCTTGGGTACATTAAGAACTTGTACCCCCTTCCTTCTTGTATGTTGGGTACTAGTCCACTGAAGACATAAGCTGACATATTGAATGGCCCATTTGTGTACAAAGCACAGATTGCTGTAGAAGTAATAAGAGGGATATCATTCCATCCTATTTTCCTTTTTGATAGGCAGTGCCAAAAGATATGGATCAGAAACCTCCATGCCAAATCTACCAATCCCTTCATAATCTGTATTCCTTCAAAACCTCCTCCATATCCTATCTCAAAAAAGAAAGTAGTAATATTATCATCTTCTAGCTAAATTGGTGCATCAGCATCATCACCAAACTGCAGACATCGTCTAACAGTTTCTTCTGATATGGTCAGTGTATGCTCATCATAATGCTTCTAGATAAAGACATAACACCATCAGCCTCTATCACTTCAGTAGAGTTCCAAAATGACCTTATGAGTTTCTAATATATGATAGGTCTGACTGTGATAGCATAAGCCACTCTTATTATGGAGATTAATCTGATCCTTTCTCTGAGCCCCTCAGCCTAGGGTACATCAGGGTCTAGAAAACCACTGACGTTGTGGAGCTTGCTCCACGAGAGATCAGCAATGTACCATGTATTAGAGGCATATTAGTTAGATTATTGATAATATATGTACTCCTTCAAGCAACATTCATCATTTTGATTTTTGAGGGTCAAATAAGAACATTTGAGGGTACTGTTCATAGGAATTATTTCAGATTGAGATATTGTCATGAATACTCATTGTCATTTGATTTTTCAATATTTGAAGATCAAATTTTTTATGTTTATGATTATTAATAGGATATTATTTCAAGTTTTGATTTCAACATTCTCAATTTCATGATTCTTTGTTCATACGATGAACATAACTTTGAGATTTTCAGATTGAATCATATTCTACTATGTTTGCATGTTCATTGAAGTCGAAAATATTCATCTTTTCTTGTAATAACTATGATTTTGGGTGTTCTTTGTTAACCTAGGGTTCTAAGTTCATTATCAGTTTAATGGTCTAACACATTAGGTTAAAACAATGAAAATAGTTTCACCTTTTGTTTGATAATACTATTGGGAAGTATCTAATATGAGGATAGATTGGGTGAAATGAACTTGGATCTTTTATTGTTAAAGAAGAAGATTATTGATGAAGATGAACAGTGTCAGGACTGTGTACGTACGGAATACTAACTGATAATGCGTGAAACCATATCAAACAGTGCGGAATCCTATTTGATTGGCAATCCAATCAGTGAGAACGTTAACCCAATCGATATAAGAATTAACTAAACGTTAAGAACAAGTAGGAATCAATCAAGAACGAACTATGAAGTTGGATTGGGTGCTCTGGACTTTCTGGACGACTAGGGTTTATGTATATTCGAAGTGTTATCGAATTGTTCTGAATTCTTATGTTTTTCCACGAATTAAGTCGAATTTATAGGTTTGTGGTTTCCATTCATACGACTGAACCATTAGCATGGTTCAGTCGTGTGACTGAATCATGCGACTGAGTCATACGCACGACTAAAGGTTCAGTTGTGCGACTGAGTCAATCTTATGTCTCAATCATATGACTAATCCAGTCTCCTGGTTCAGTCGTGCGACTAGTTCATAAGCATGAAGTATTCATGTGTATGGTCCATTAGTATGGTCCATTAGCATGAGTACTCATCCGACTAAGTTGAACATATTTCTCAATCATTATTGACTAAGAACCATGCACAACAACCTCAAACCTATAAAATAAGTTCATACATATGAATTATACTGAACACAATAATAATATGAAATAGATAAACATTAATAAGCAACAACCACATATTATATATCATTGACTCAAATCATTACATATGTGTAAGAAATGAAAGAATTTTACATTAACGCTCACAAACTTGGAACACGATGTATCTACAAACTCCCCTTTGGTCCTAGTTTACTCTATCGTCTAACACTCTTTACATGTTCTTCAAATTTCTTGTACTTCTCCTCTTTTGTAACTCCTGCATGTATTTCAAAAGCAAAGCAGGGTCGTATGACGTGTTGAAACTAGAGAGCTTGTACAATATCCTACATGTCATAGAACAGTGGCCAGTTATATAATGTGTAGACATCATTAGCTGACAAGTTCGTAAGCCCTATTGGGTCGAATACCCTAATAGTCTCTATCTTTCCTTCTCTTTTCGGAAATATGACCACTTCACCCGTCCTCCAATCATAATACCACCATTTCATGTGTGGAGTGAACTCCTGAGGCATTTCCTATAAGGGAATATTTGACATCGTACGTGGGGGACTCCACTTCATCACGACTTTAGGCTTTCGAGATACAAGATCCACTTCAGACCTATGAATGTACCACTTCGGTTGTTGAGGTCTGAAGTTTACCCATCTGGTGTGGTATTCTTTCTTTATTGCTACCTCAAACCAACTTGACATCTTTCTTGGATTAGTTTATAGTAGATCTAAGCATGCCTGTCGGTTAAGCTCAAAACCAGAAAGAATCTTTACATCATGAGGATATCTGAAGTACTCAATCCCTTACTCTCTCTTCATAGCATATACGTCCAAATATTCAAAATAAGCCCAGACAATAATCTTGTCAAACACTTTCTGATGACCTTTGACTCTATAAAGTTTTGTGTAGGCATTATGCTTTTGGGACGCGCGCTGGGCTTTCATCTTAGCAAAACAAGCTACTCATTCAGCTTTCTTGATATCAACGTTTTCGTCTGAAGCTTGGGCGGTGCTTTCTTCTTTCTCTTTTTCTTTTTCTACTTCATCCATCTTCTCAAAAGTACCACTGTCGAATGTTTCACCCAAGTTGGGGATAACATGTTCGTCCAAATCAGTGTACTGTGGATAATAATTAGCAGTTACATCCTCTATCTCGATTTCGTCTACATTGTTAAGCTCATCGTCACTTGCCACATCAACTGTAGGAGCATCCTTGACCAGCTCATCCAGATTAAACCTGAATATTTCAGCAAGTTGTTCATCCGTTAGGTCGTATATGATCTCTCACTCCTCTAGAGTGTAGCTCACAGAACTTCTAACTATCCATTGCAAGTCAAGAATCATGGTTAATTGAGACTTGACCTGCTGAAGGGGTTGGACATCAAATTCACATGTCTGTTGAGCTTCGTCTGTTTGATTAGACATTAAGCATATCACACATAAGTCATTATATAAAAAAATATGAAAAAACAGAAATGATCAATAATTACATTAATTTAATTTATAATTCAAGTACAAAAGTTTTAAATACAAAAACATCTAATCATTACTTTTGTCTTGATCCTTTTGTTCTTCAGCAGGAGGAGTAGAGGATGAGGCTCCTTGATCTTGGCTTCATTTGGACCACCTATCTTTTGCTTGAGGAGAGGATGATGTAGCAGCATCACCTTCCTGGTTATCATCGTCCTCTCTATCTTTCTCGCTCGGTCCACCCTCACCAACATCCTCATCAGAGTCATCTTCATCATCCTCATCATCATCATCATCATCACCATCATCACCATCTTTGATCTTTAATGGCTCAGACTTAGATCCTTTGAGCTTTAGGAGTATCCTCTTGTTCTTCTTCTCTAGCTCATCAATCCTCTTTTACGACGCCAACACCAGCTCATTTTGACTTGTAAGCGCATAGTAGGCACGGCCTAAACACCTCTCTTACTGAGCAATATTTTTGCTCAGATGCACGATCTGCTTAGTCTGTGCAACATTCACATCCGTCATCTTGTTGAGTTGAGTAGCCTGCAGCTCATCAGTGGCAAGCAGCCTTAGCACAACGCTGTTGAGGTTAGCAAGATGTTCTTCTAACCCGATGCAGGGTAGAGTGGGTCCAGCTATAAATATAGAGTGGGAGGGACCTGTTTAGTGGTTGGTGGTGGTGGTAGTGGATGTGGTGAATATGGGAGGTGGAATGTAAGTGGGATGTGGTGGAATGGCTATGGTAGTGGTAGTGGATGGAGTGATAGTTGTTGTGGGAGAAGTGGTGGTGGTAGTGGTGGTTGTGGTGGTGGAGGGTGGTGATGTAGTAATGGTTGTGGCTGCAGTGGTGGGTGTAACAGTGGTGGGTGTAATAGTGGTGGTGGTGGTAGAAGAAGTGATCAAAGTAAATCATGGCCTCTTGCTTTTCGTTCTGTATGGTTGGGCCATCCTCTTCTTCCTTGAGCCCTTTGCCATAGGTGCTCCCCCTTGGCTGTTGGGCTGGTCAGGGGTGTAGGAAGGATCAGTGATATCAGTAGCATCACCCCTTGACTCAGCCTGGCGTCCACCAACCGCCCTTATCCCTCTCTCATTGGCCACGACTCGGCTCCCAACCGTCCATACCAGAGGCTCATCATTTGTCTCCTCTTCATCCTCTATAAAAAAATCCAGGTGGATAGCAGCCTGCTCAGATCCACCTGGAGCAGAAGAAGTACTGGTGGAGGTGGTGAACATATAGTAGAAGTATCGGTGGCCCGTGAAGAACTGTGACCTGCATCTCCCCCAGCTTGACCGTCATCTAGGTCCTCATCTCTGTAGTCATAATCGGATGTGGCTGTCATGATAGGCTCAGTATCAGAATCACTGTCATCATGACGCCACCTCTTGCGAGAGGGTGCCACGTAGTCCTCATGGGCCAAGTGCCCAAATAGTCTCCTCACCAGGGGCTACAGCTGCTTCCCCCGGTATACTCTCATCCTACCTAAGGTGGTATCATTCATCACCTCAAGCACCAGTGCATCATCTCTCTCCTTTGGCAGCATAGGAAGCTTCTCCTCGATGATCATCTGTAAGAAACGTGGATACATACATAAGCCTTTCTGTACCTTTTGCCTCAAGGTTCTCGATCAGATAGGAGAATATCATGCGAGAGAAACTTAATGGGTGGTTGAGTACTAGTGCAACGTATGCATTCTGGATTTGGTCGGACATCTCATCAAATCCTCCACGCCTGGAGGCTATACACTTCAGGATCACATATGCCAAATACTTGAACAAAGGGCACATGTTGCTCTTGTTTAGTACACCGGCATTTATGTCACTGCATACTTGATCCTCATAAAGCATCCCCTGACAATCACGGGGTGTAGCTTAGTTGGGTATTCTACGTACTCACCTATATCTAAGACCCACCTCAAATCATCCTCAGTAACCTCGATCTCTTGGAAAAAAATGGAGCTCCGTATATGGTGTGGCTCAACCTACCTGTCAACCCTGGCGCTTTCCCAGAAGGCCTACTGAATGGATCTGTAAGGTGTGCATAGGAGAGAGATGGCCTTGAAGATCCTTGATCTACGCAGAAAAGGCAATAATCCCTGTGAAATCCAAAGCATTCTCGGACGAAGAATCAAGGTGAGCACATATGTTGTGCTTAGTGCTAATAGTCCACTTATTAGCCATGTTGCTGCAACACAAGAGACATATACGTTAGATTTATGCATCACAAAAGACAATTGAAACTTAAACTGTTTTTGATCAATCTGGTTCAATCGTGCGATTGAAACATACGTCTAAGTTCTGTCATGCGATTGTGCCTGCAGTTGAGTTCAGTCGTGCGAATGAGCTTGCGACTGAACTAAGTCCTGTGTTAAGCCATGTGGTTGAGTCAGTCGTGCGGCTGAGTTACCGAATGATTCAGTCATGCGATTGAATCGCACCTCTGGCTCAATCGTGCGACTGAAGTTCATTCGGAATGTCTATTCACATACGACTCTCTTCGACACTCTGATCTCGAATCTAGGTCAAAACTTTTGAATAGACTTTGTGTTTAGACTCGTTTGATTCGCAGGGACTCTAAATAGCACCTAATGTCCTTTATACCAATGACTTTGTCGAGTTAAGTGGTCTATTTGAGTAGTTTTACTAATTTCTTGATTTTAGTCAATTTGGTCAGTTAGGGTTTGATTTCACCATTCATTATGTTCGATTTCAGTCACATAATACATGTGGATGATTAGCACAACAGTTAGAATCACAATCAATGAGTAATCAAGGCAAAGGAAATTTTGGGAGAGTGTATGCGTATGAGATGTGTTTGAGAACTTGAATGGTGGTAAAGAATGCGACCGAACAACCCTTCTATTTATACTATTTTTAAAGTACAGTCGTTCGACTGGATCCATACTCATGCTTCAGTCGTGCGACTGGACCCATACTCATGCTTCAGTCGTGCGACTGAACCCGTACTCATGCTTCAGTGTGCGTCTGACTCATACTCCTTCATTCATTCGTACGATTGGCTAAATCTTAAGGTCCAATCACATGGATGTCTTATACTCATGGTCTAGTCGTGTGACTTGCTCATACTTATGGCCCGGTCATGTGACTGGCTCATGCTTATGGTCCAGTCGTGTGGCTGGCTCATACTTATGGTCCAGTCGTGCGATTGGCCCATACTTATGATCCAATCATGTGAATGGCCCATACTTATGATCCAATCGTGCGACTGGTTCATACTTATGATCCAATCGTGCGAATCACCCATACTTATATGTTTTACCTCACACAGTTTCAAACACTTAATCTTTTCCCTTTTGATATTGAACATTATGACCGATGATCATCTCAAACATGACCTTTTTAATTTTAAACTGTTTGATAACCTCAGACGTGATCCTTTTTATTTTAAAACGGATTCGTCACCTCAGGCATGACTCATTTTAATTTAACACCGATTTGTCACCTTAGACATGACCCGTTTTAATTTTTGAACATTTTGGTCACCTCAGAAGTGACCCCTTTTGAGTGAGTGATTCATAGACTAAGTCTAGTTGTAGAGTCCGACATCTATATATCAAAAGACAAGAAAACAACAATTTGTAAACAACTTGAAAGTTAAAACAAAACAGGACATATTTTTGTATTTTTGATTTGAGATGGAATTAAACCTATTAGAGTACATCTAACCGATTTTACTTCTTGGACAACACGGCTTCAAGTTAATATTATCATTTCTGGATCGATTCATTATGGAATCATACAGGTGAATCAGAATTATTTGGCAGATTTTAATAAACTATTTTGATGCTAGTTTCTTGTTTTGACCGAGAGTCAATAGCAATTAGGAAATCATACTAGAGCTATAAGATGCACACAATGATTTTGATTGTCAAGTATTGCAGCTCACGATGATTGTCAGTATATTTGTCCACTTCAATACACAGATTTTTGGCACACATTGGTGATAAGTTTATGTTTAATTATTTCAACAAGCATTTGTGGATCTCACACTCATATGGTAATCAACATTCCTCAGGAGATTTTTGAGCGGTCTACGGGTATATTTCAAGAAGAAACTATTCTAAAGCTTTCAAAGAGATGTCAAGCCTAAGGTCAGTGCCATCGCACAACAGAGAGGCGCAAACAACAATAAATTCTAGAATATTTAGGTTATGCTTATCCGCAGGTCAGTGCCACCACACAACAGAGAGGCACAAAACCTATTTTCGTGTTAGAGCATTTATTTTTCGTTTGCACATAATGCACCAACAACATAAGTTACTAGCTTGATTGCATTTAGAATTTTTCCATATGCTTTGATCATTTTTATGGTCATCCGCACACATTTGTGGCGTTTATTTTGCTCGTCACCCCTTATTGGAAATGCGTTCATTCTGTTAACCAGGCATAAGATGGGAACCCACAACCAATTGAACAACTTAGTTTGAATTTAAACCACCAATGAGGTCTATTCATTTATTGTGCTGAATCTACTGACACATCATATATTGAACCAACAACCTCTAGGTCTACTTTCTCTGTGTTACCTCGGTAGCAGACTAGTTTTACTATCATTTTCCTTTTATTTTGCTTAAACTTCCTAGACATATACTTTGAATTTTGCATCTTAATTATTTAAATCTTTTAAAGTCCCAACCAATTAGTTCCCTATGTACTATCATTTTCCATAAACTTTGAATCGCAATCACATATTTGATTTTATTTCCTTTTAGCAAAGTTGCCCTCGTCCTTGTGAAGTTCCTGGATCGGTTGACATCCCAGCGTGTTCATGACGGAAGGAAACAAAACCAAAACCAAGAGACAAACAATAGAACCAACAAAAATATAATGGTTTCATTGATAAAACTGTTGGATCTTGTATGCCCAAGACACATACAAGATTGATGTGGTTAGTACGTTATGATCCAAGTCGGGTCATACCCAATAATAAGCTAAACAAACACCAATATATGTTTATTTGTTGATGAGATCATAAAAATAAATATTGACACCAATTTGGAAAATGGGTTTTCTAAAATGTTGCTTTTGAAATTGAACAACATTATATAGATAATTTGTTCATGATAAATTTATTTGTTTAATTATTTAATTTGGTTAAATAATAACAAATAAAAGTGTGTTAATGTTATAAAATTAAAATAGGTTTTAATTTTATAAACTAATGGCTTAAAAGAGTGCATTTTTATAATATTACAAAATGGGGGGAAACCCATTTTGTACAAAGGATTCGGCCGCCCTTATGGGTGTGTTAAGGGTCTTTTTTTTTGTCTTGGACACTTCAACTTTGATTACTCTTGCACTCTTCCAAAAAACACACCTTCTCTCTCACACACAAGGCAAAGAATTCTCTCCAAAAACTAGAGCTGAAAATTTTGGATTCAAGGCTTCAAGGGCTGAAAATTTCGAATATTTCAAGGAGCATTGGTAGAGAGTTGAGGTGTTGTGCATCCTAACTAGCAAGGTGTTTGAAAGAGCTTGTGGGTATCACATCTTGAGGCTTTCTCTCTTGGGAGCTAGACATTCAAGAACATCGCCATCTTCATCTTATACATCTACAACATATTTTGCAAGAAAGGTTGTTTCTTTGAACTCCCTATGGTTGTTT
Source organism: Flaveria bidentis (assembly GCA_018326385.1). Lineage (NCBI taxonomy): Eukaryota > Viridiplantae > Streptophyta > Magnoliopsida > Asterales > Asteraceae > Flaveria > Flaveria bidentis. The sequence continues at coordinate 666 of BJCM01266560.1, read as the reverse complement.
TATGGTTTGATAGCATACTATTTCACATATATTATTGATCCATGTTCTTGGTTTTTTGTTTATGGTTTAAAAATGGTAAAATTTCAGATTCGTAACCATATATTTAAACCTTATTTCCGCTGCATTTTATAGTTCAAAATGGTTAAACTAGCTTTGATTAACATGTTACAAAACCCATCAATGGCATCTAGAGTTCTTAGAAGCTAAGTGGTTGATCAATGTACACAAAAGGAGTTTGTCGCCAAGAAGGCTGAGTTCTTAGAAGCTATGTTCCTTACAGAATGAACTAGCAGTAGAACTGTGGATCTTGAGTAGGATCAAAAACCACAAACCCATACACGTTTGTTTGAAACTAGCACTCAACCTGAGGATGTTGGGAATGATCAAGTGGTTGATCAATGTACACAAAACGTTCGAAGATCTAGTAGAATTAGTAATCCACCTGAAAGATATGGATTTTTCGTAGACGGATGCTATGTGGTAGATTCCGATGAACCAACCACATATCGTGATGCAATGTCCAATTTGGATTGTGACAAATGGCTTGAAGCCATGAACGTTGAGATGCAATCCATGTATGACAATCAAGTGTGGGACTTGGTTGAACCACCTCTTAACTCCAAGATAGTTGGAAGTAAGTGGGTTTTCAAGAAGAAAACCGATATG
>BJCM01266549.1:0-42192 GCA_018326385.1 Flaveria bidentis | reverse complement strand
TCTATGTATGGATTTAAGAGGACAAGTATACTGACAATCATTGTGAGCTACAGTTCTTGAAAGTCAAAATCATTGTGTGCATCTTGTGACTCTAGTATGATTTCCTAAAATTGCTATTGACTATCAGTGAAAACAAGGATTAAGCATCAAAATCGTTTATTAAAATATCCCAAGTGATTCTGATATACCATGTACGATTCCAAAATGAATCATACCAGAAATGATAAACTAGAATTGAAGTTGTGCTATCCAGGAATTAAAATTGATTAGAATTACTCTAATAGGTTTAATATCCAATCTCTAAACAAAAATACAAAAATATGTCCTGATTTTGTTTGTTAAATTTTCTAGTTGCTTTATTTTTCCATTTTAGTCGTGTAGTAGATAAAAGTCGGACTAGGCATCGAGAATTCAACTATGAATCACTCACTCAAAAGGGTCACGTCTGAGGTGACCAAAACATTTAAAATTAAAAATGAGTCACGTCTAAGGTGAAAAATTCGTTTTAAGTAAAAGGATCATATCTGAGGTGATCAACATGTTTTTCAATCTAAAAAGGTCCTGTCTGAGATGATCATTGCTGATAACGTTTTATCTATTGCTAAAAGGATAAGGGTTTAAAGTGCATAATGTCAAATTAACAAGTCAGAGTCACTCACACGACTGGACTATAAGTATGGACCAGTCGCACGACTGAATCATAAGTATGGACCAGTCGCACGAATGGGGCATGAGTATGAATCATTCACATGATTGGATCACAAGTATGAACCAATCGCACGAATGGAGGTGACCAAATGAGTCAGTCGCATGACTGAAACCTAGTCGCATGACTGAAGGTGACCGACTGAGCCAATCACACGACTAAGCTCCAATCGCATGAATGAATAGTGTGAATGGATCCAGTCGCCCGATTAAAGACATAATCAATATAAATAGGGCTAAAGTCGGTTGCATATTTTCATCACCCCTCAATCGCCCTAAAATCTCCCGAAAGTAGCGACACTCTGCCAAAATTTGATTTAATCGATTTCTCTTCACCCTTGTGTTACTGACGAGTTGTTACATCATCTACAGGTAATTAACGACCCAAATCGCATAAAATGCGCGATGAAAACAAACCCTAACAGGCCCAAATTGTTTAAAATCAAGAAGTAAGTCATAACCAACAAACAAACCATATAAACGTGAAAATTGGTTAAAATGAAAGACATACTGCGACAATTAGGGTTCCTGCGAGTCTACAGAGTCTAAACACAACGTTTAACTTCCAGTTTTGACCTAGATTCAGGATTAAAGTGTCGAACAGAGAGGTATGCAACTGGTCACTCCGAATGAACTTCAATCGCATAATTGAACTAGGCAAATGACTCAATCAGCCAAATGAACTAGGCGTATGAGCACAATCGCACGATTGAACTCAGCCGCATGCTCAGTCGCCCGATTGAACTTAGCCGCATGCTCAGTCGCCCGATTGAACTCAGCCGCATGCTCAGTCGCCCGATTGAAGTCAGTCGCATACTCAATCAACTGACTGAATTCAATCGCATGATTGAACCAGACTTATTTCAAAACAGTTTAAGTATCAATTGTTTCTGTTATGAATTAATCTAATGTTTATATGTCTTATATTACAAAAACATGACAGAAAGGTGGACTATAAACACCAAGCACAACATATGTGCCCACCTTGATCTGACATCCTGGAACGTAGTTGAGTTCTCAGGGATTATAGCTTTTCTACGCCGATCACGAATCTTCAAGGCTATCTCGACTTAGTGCACACCTTATAGGTCCATCCAGCAGTCATTCTAGGAGAGTGTCAGGGTAAACAGATCAGTTGAGCCCCATTGTATATGGAGCTCTATATTGGGTCAAGAGATAGTAAAACGGAGGAGGATTTGAGACGGGTCTTAGGCTTAGGTGAGGACGGAAGCCACCCAACTAAGTTACATCCCCTGACTTTCCGGGGATGCTTCATGAGGATCAAGTATTCCGGTGACTTAAATGCCGGGGTGCTGAACAAGTGTAACATGTGCCCTCAATTTAAGTATCTGGCACATGTGATCCTGAAGTGCATAGCCTCCAGGTGTGGCGGATTTGACAACCTCTCTGACCAAATCTAGAATGCATACGTTGCACTGGTACTGAACCATCCATCCCAGTGAGAAGATTGTTCGGCCATCTGGCCAATGCAGAGTATGTGGCGCCAGCTAGGAGGAAGTAGCGCCAGACAATAATGACTCTGATGTTGAGCAGATTGCTCTACCCTCCGATGATTCTGACGGTGATGACCATGATGTTGGTCAAGGAGGTGATGGTCAGGGTGGACCCGAGTCTGCTCCCATTCTTCCTGATTTCCAGATGGAGGAGGAGGAGTAGTCTGACGAAGAGCCTCTGGTGCGAACGGTAGGGAGCCGGGTCGTAGCCACTGAAAGAAGTCTCAGGGTGGTTGGTGGAGGCCAAGGGGAGTCTAGGGATTCCATTACTACTGATACTGATCCATCATACACCCCGGACCCGCCCAACAGCCAAGGGGTAGCCTCTGTGTCTAAGGGCTCTAGGAAGAAGAGGATGGCTCATCCCTATGGCAAGAAGGGAAAAAGGCAAAGATTTACATTGACCATATCCACTATTCCTGCCACAGCCACCACTACTGCCACAACCACCCCCACATCTACCATATCCACCACAGCTACCACACCACCTATCACTACCACACTCCCATCGACCACTACAGCCTACCCTTCACCACCCACTTATATCCTACCACCCATATTCACCACAGCCACCACCACCACCACCAGCCACCAAGCAGGACCTTCCACCCATACAACCTTCACCATAGGATCCACTCTACCCTCCATCGGGGTAGAGGAACAGTTGGCAACACTAAACTGCATGGTGCTAAAGTTGTTAGCTACTGATGAAGAAAAAGTTGCTCAACTACGTCAGCTTGTGGAGCTAAATGCTACTCAAGCACAACAGATTGCCCACCAAACACAGTAGATTGCACAGCAAGCACAACAGATTTCCCAACTCCAGGAGCACAATGACCAATCAATGAAGAGGATTGAGGAGTTGGAGGCCTCAAACAAGTCTATCATGCTCAAACTGAAGGGATCTAAAGATGAGCCTCTAAAGATTAGAGAGGGTGATGATGATGATGATGATAGTGATGATGAAGAGACTGATGATGAAAAGAATAGTGATGATGAAGGGACAAAGGAAAAGAATGGAGGAGACGACGATGATGAAGGGGATGCAGCTGCATATGCTCAGGGTCAAGAAAAGAGGACCAAAAGAACTCAAGACCAAGGAGCATCATCCTCTGCCTCACCTGCTGAGAAGCATGCTATTCTAAACAAAAGTAAGGCTTAGATGTTTTATGTATTTGAAAACTTTTGTACTTAAATCGTGTATTAAAATTGTGTAATTAATGTTTATATATCTTTATCAAATGGTTGATTGTCTTGATTAATTACTAATTATTGATGTGTTTACATGTTTAAATAAAGAAGATCAAACATCTCAGCAACACAAGTATGATGTTGCTCCCCTATAGCAAATCAAGTCTTAATTCACAATGATTCTTGATTTGCAAGGGATTGTCAGAAGGTCGGTGAGCTACACTCCCGAAGAAGGAGATATCATTCATGACCTTACTGATGAGCAGCTTGCTGAGATGTTCGGGCTAAATCCTGACGAGATTGTCAAAGATGCGCCTACTTTTGATGTTGCGAGTGACGACGAGCTCAACATTGTGGATGAAATAGAAATCGAGGATGTCACAATAGACTACTATCCAGAGTACACTGACTGAGAGGGCAATGTGATCCCCAACTAGGGTGACACTCTCGACAGTGCTACGTTTGACAAACTGGATGAGTTGGAAAAGGAGACTAAAAAGAATGAAAGCCAAGCCCAAGCCTCAGACGCTGATGTTGATATCAAGAAGGCTGAATGTGCAGCTTGTTCTGCTGAGATACGAGCCCAAAGCACTGCCCAAAAGCCGAATGTCTACACCTAGTTATACAAGGTCAAGAAACATTTAAAGGTGTCAGGCAAGATTATCGCGTGGTCATATTTTGAAGATCTTAACGTGTATTCCATTAAGAGAGAGACGGGTATTGAGTACTTCAGATTCCCACACAATCTGAAGACTCTCCCTAGTTTTGAGTTCAACCAGCTAGCGTGCCTAAACTTGTTATATGCTGATCCGAGGAAAATGTCAGGCTGGTTTGAAGCTGCACTAAGGAAAGAATACCACACCAGGTGGGTAAACTTTAGACCTCAACAACCGAAGTGGTACATCCAAAGGTCTGAAGTGGAGCCCATTTCTGGAAAGCCTAAAGTGGTGCTGAAATGGAGTCCTCTGCGCACTATGTCTAAGATTCCCTTACGGGAAAGGCCACAGGACATCACTCCACACTTTAAATGGTGGTATTACGATTGGAGAACAGATGAAGCGATCATAGTCTTACAAAAAGAGAGAAAATGGAAACTATTCAGGTGTTTGACCATATGTGGCTGACCAACTTGTCTTCAGATGATGTGTATACTTTATACAAGTGGCCACTATTCTATGACTCGCAAGACATTGTACAAGCCCTCTAGTTCCAAAATGTCATACAACTCTGTTTCGCATTCAAGATAAATGCCGGAGTTACAAGAGAGGAAAAGTACAAGAAGTTTGAGGAGCTAATGAAGAATGTTAGACAATGATGTAAACTAGGTCCAAGGGGGAATTTGTTAGTACATATGTACCTAGTTTAGGAGCTTAATGTAAAATGTCTTTCATGTCTTACATATATGTATAAATGAGTTGAATGAAATGAAATATGTGATTCATGATTATATTGTTTAATGTTTCATTTTTTATTGTATCATAACGCATATTGAACTAACTATATAGGTTTGTGGTTTTTTACATAGTTCTTAGTCAAGAATGGTTCAGAAATGTGTTTAAACTTAATCGTATGAAGTATTCATACGAATGGACCATGCTAATGGACCATACGCATGAACACTTCATGCTAATGGACTAGTCACACGACTGAACCAGGAGACTGGATCAGTCGCACGATTGAGACATAAGATTGGCTCAGTCGCACGACTGAACCTTCAATCATGCGTATGGACCAATCGTATGATTCAGTCGCATGACTGAACCATACTAATGGTTCAGTCACACGATTGACAAACCCTAACCTATAAATACCACCTAATTCGTGGAAAAACGCAACACTTCAAGAATTTAGACTCACATACGTACCCTAGCCGTCTAGAGACTCTAGAGAACCTGTTCTAACTTCTTAGTTCGCAGTTGATCTCGTTCTAATCGTTCTTAATGTTTCTTTAATCGTTAGATTGATTAGAACTCCATTCTCACTGATTGGATCGCCAATCAAATAGGATTCCGCAGTATTTGATTAGGTACACACGCATAATCAGTTAGTACTCCGTACATACACGATCCTTACAACTAACCTGGAGCTCTCATCGACACATGATTAAATGGTCATCTCCTTTGTTATACGTGAGTATAGACTGGAGCTCTCACCATTTTGGTCTAAGTAGTGTCAACTCATCTTAACGATGAGTTCAACATAGAATGCAATATTCTGATGATAATCACTTGCATACTAATGCACAGGCCTTGCTCTATAAAGATCGTAGCAGAATTCAAGAAATCCTGAGGTTGTGTGAGGGTTTTTGCAAAATGATTGTGGGATCCTAGCATTCTATAGTATTAAATCAAACCTTAACAAATCATTTGTTGCTTATTGAAAAGCTAGGGCATGGGTTTAAATGGACAAGCATATCAGCAATCATTATTGATCTGTTTGACAATTTCAAAATTTGTCAAAGACTATGATTAGATTAAGTTAACAGTGTGATCTCATTGCTTGTTGATGTTTAAATTCATCTGTGTGCTAAAGTATATCTTGAGGATGTGATCTCATGATCGATTTAGTTCTTAGTTATGAAAAATTAATAGATAAAAAATGTTATAATAAATGTATATAATAAAAATAATAATTATAATAAATTTTCATTTCAAAAATCTTTTAGGTCTTCCATATTATGCTATTACAATTTTATCATTTTTCAAGCATTTCACAGAAATTGTGCACAAATGAACACGAGTTCGCTTGTTTTTCACAAAAAGATAAACACGGGTTTATTTTGTTAAAATAAAATGATCTAGTTAGAGATGTCAAGATTGTGTTTGTGAATGTGTTTCAGATTTTTACTGTAAGTGATGGCCGATCATCAGTTGAGTAGTGTACATGATCAGAGAACCTATTCCTTAAGTTTGCAGAAGATACCGAGCTAGGAATCCTCCTCCTACATCTTCTGAAGCACTCGAGATTAGAGATTTGGGAAAGTTGTTCCAACATCTTCACAAAGGATGCACTCAAAAAGGGGAGCATATAAATAGGGGGAGCTTATAAGATGAATAATCTTTCTCATCAGATTCAGAAAGCTTCAAAGAAGATCTTTATATGGTTGACTTCTCGGTGCTGAGTTATTTTGAAGACGTTGATAATGATAGACTAAGGGGGAGTATTATTGGAGCTGTACAAGATAGTCTATATTATCAACACAACCAAAGTCAACAAAAGTCAATGTCATGGTCAAAGTAAACACAAAAGTCAAACCTGACACGTTCGAGACGAAGAACCGAGATGATGCGTTAAAGATTTAGATGACAAGGAGTTTTAATGTAATAAATATATTTTGTGTCAACAAAATATATTTAAATATGTTTTAGTCAATTTTATGTTTTATATGCAATTTCTATTAATTAGCCTAAGTCTAGGGAGTTAAGTGCAATTAGTGAAATAGCCTAATTATAATTAGGATTAGGCTAATGGTTGAATGACCAATTGATTAGGGTTTCCACTTTGTACAAATCATATGCAATCAATAAAGATCAAATTGGGGGTTTCATTGTGTTTATCATTGTTTAATCTATATTCTTCAATTGTTTGATTCAAGTGTGATTATTCTGGGCTAACAGATTGAGCCAATGGCTCCTGGTGACATCCCTGTTCACCCCACAGGTGATGAACCCACACCAGCAACTACCCTTACTTTGCATGATCTTCCTGCTCATCCCATCAAACACACATATTAGAGACGCAAACAAACCCTTGCTCAGTCTACTCTGATTGAGCAAGCCCCTCCTGTTCAAACCAAAAAGAATAGAGTGAAAACATGGGCTGTCACTTAGTCAGAGGTCTTACCATCCTTCTCATTTGACCTCAATATGGAATTTGAGTCTGCTCATTCTAATATCCTTGAGCCCCAAACCCAGGCTAGAAGCCCTCAGGATGAGTCCCAACACTCTCCTGAGAAACCAAAAAAGGACAGCCCCACCAAAGGCTCAATGCCAATAGATATTGACCAACGACCCGGGTTAGTAAGCTTCACTTCCCTATCCTATCCTGACCTTTTAATCAGAACTGATGAGGAGATTACGTCTCTTCATGGCAATGAATTTGATCCACAACACCCTCTATCAGATCAACGGAGTCTAGAGGGACCTCTTGTCTCTAGCATAAATCAGTTAAAACCAACTGAGGTGAGTCCCATGAATGTGGAGGGGACTCATATAGATTCAGCTACCACTACTGAAGGAAACTCATTAGATCCTCTGGCCAGTGGTACCATCTCTGAGACTGAATCTACGACAATTGTGCCTTTTGATGACTCTGAAAGAGACATCCTCAGGCAAGGGAAAGCAAGGTGCCAAGAAACCATATCTGGTGGTGAGGGTGAACATACAAGGTATGTTATCTCATCTCCTCGTGATTCTTCAAAAGAAGATAAGGCTAGTATGCAACTCACCATTCAATACCTACTTTCTAAAGTCTCAAACCTGGAATCAATGGTTAAGACTATAGAGGACAGGTTTGCCACTCAGCAACTTGAGATTGAAAATCTCAAAGCTCAACTAGTTGAGAAATAGATTGAGAGATCTGTCAAGCACATACCTATTCGGGTTTGATTGACCTCTTCCTCTAGCTCATCTAGGTCTCAAGATGATGCTACCAAAAAGGGGAGAATGTTCAGAGACAAACAATAGAGGAACTATAGAGCCAAGCTTTAACTTCTCTATTTGCTAGATACCCAGCTCCTACAACAATAGTCTTTCCTGAGCCTCCTCAAGTTGTCTGCCAAGTGGACCCAAGGATGCTCAGAGATCTCAATAGGATCTTCTCCAAGTTCTTATTGAGATCTTCTTTATATCAGCCTAGTCCTGACACGACTATGACATACTTTGGAGCTGAAGAGCTTTAGAGGCTAAGTGCACCTTCTACCACTGTGGAAGAAGTTGGTCAACCTAAGGCCGAAATGGAACCTGAGATTCATTTTGAAAGGGAAATAAGGACTGATGGCCCAGCAACTGAAAAAGTTGAAACAAATAATGCATTCCCTCAGACTTCCAAAGCTGAAGTCAAAGCCTCGAAAGAACAATTTCAATCTTCTTAAGCTTAGATGGAAGCTGCGGAAAGCCTGTTCTCCTTGTCTGAGGCTCTAATCATCATAGGTGCAATTCTAGAGCTGGCATATGAGATAAAGAGTGAGGACTTTCTCAACTGACCCCTAGCTCAAACCACTTCATTATCTCCATCCACCATCTCTCAACCTGAACCCTCCATCCAAGAACCACCAAAGTCTAGCACTTCCGAAGATGTTAAAGGCAAGAAGAAGATGATTGCAGAAGAGCTTCAGGAGGAGGAGAGGATGGAAAAACTTACAAGAAAAGGTAGACTCCCAACTGGGAAGTTGCTAGCTGCGAGCTCCAAAGCCGTTGCAGCCAACCAGGAGGCAGTTAACAAGAAGAAAAGGGTGGAGATCATTGATAAGCTCACAAGCTTGGAGCTGTCATTGAAGATATACTCCTACTACCACCAAAGGAGTTATTAGAGCTAGAAAAGGCAATCATGCTACAGATTGAGAGAAAGGAGGAACCAACAAGGTTGGCCTTAGAGGAGGAAAGAGAAAGGAATAAAAGGGAAGCTGATCTACAGCTTAGGAGGAAAAGGATAAATTTCCTAACCTCAAAGGGTTTCTCTCTTCAAGAACTATCTCCACACAAATCCTATGGCTCTTCAACAAAGAGCGAGATCAACTAGAGAAAGAGAGGAAGAAAGCTATAAAGAGAAGATGGTGGAGAAGAATAGAAAGGAAGAAGAAGTTGGGGTCATTGCTGCCAAGAAGATAGGTGAGAAGGCCTGGATGAAGGATTATTTTCGGGCTCATGGCTTCTATGGTAGGCAAGTAGGACCCATGTTTGAAAAGACACTCTAGCGACATTTCAGTAACATCAAGACTTACATTCGCTTGGGAAAAAGGAAAGAGATATACAGAAGAGGACATGGGATGATCTTCAAACTAATAACTCAACCCCAACCTCAACCTGAGCCTTTCCCATTTCCCTTCACTATCAAAACTGAACCCACTTTAGAACCTTACACCCCTGAACCCACACCAACCATCATACCTACCTCATCACCACAACCACCTAAACTAATTACCCTTCAACCTAAAACACTACCCAGAACGCAAACACCACTACCTACCCAACAACCATCCATACCATCCCCTCAGCCTTCTAAACATCTCTCCGTAGAGGAGTTTAAGGAGATCAAGATGAAGCTCATCAGATGCACAACCTTGAGCGACGTCTCTTATGAAGAGGATTCTATGAAGCTAACTTTTGTTGATGGATCCTCGTGTTCCCTCACAAGAGATCAATTCCTTGATCTGCCAAGAGTAATATTGGACCAAGCTGTTAAACTTCTTGGGGTCAACTGAAATTCACTTAATGATAAAGAGAAGAAGCTAAGAAGGAAGTTGGTGACTCTGCTAGATACCAAGAAGGGGGACAAAGTACCTAGCAAACCCCTTATGCCAAGAAAGAAGATTGTCCAGTGGAGGTTTAAAGACTATTTTTAGAACTTTGTTGTTGAGAGAGAGAATGGAGAGCTGAACAGGCTTAATGCCTCATCTCTGCTACACTTAAGCATATTTGATGTTGTTGAGTTAGCAGAGTAGCCATTCTCCAACCCCTCAAACGCTAAGGTAGCTGTCCATATCAGAAATCACCTAAGCAGCCTTCGCCTTGCTGAGCTAACCACTAGGACAAGGTTTGAAGAGGAGTTAAAACTAAAAGAGGAGTTAAAACTAAAAGAGGAGGAGGAGAGGAAAGGATCAATAACCAAAGGCAAAGCCTTTCTCCGAATGGTTGTAGATCCTAAACTTGAATCCATTGTTAGATGGGAGTATTAATATAACTCTAGTCAACTAACTCTCTTCAGGGGGCACAACAAAGGGTGCATGCGATTAGGAGTGATAGACTGGATCCCTATCGACTAATGACTTGCAAAGACTTCTTAGCATAACTTCCGGACAAATCAAAGAAACAAACAAATATCTCCAGTCTCTTGTGCAAAAAGTTTTGAGAAGCAGAAGTAAGTGAGGTTTTGGTAGCATCAGCCTTGCTCCCCGATCTTACTCTTTGTTTAACGATTGCTCTCCAATCGTGCTCCAAACTCCAAACTTGAATCCAAATTTTTAAACCCTTTTTTTCTTCTTATCGTATGTATATCACCTCTTGTGGCTGCGTTTATGCCTTTTTTTAATCTCCATCTTCAATTGGTGAGTGTGGGCTTTTTGAAAGCCCAAAAACCATAATTCATGATTATTTATTGTTATGGATCTTTTATTAATTTATGTTTGACATCCAGTATATATCAACTATTATTGAGCCTTCAAAAGTCTTCACAATTCACTTAAGACCTGCTTGTGCTTCGAACTGAATGACAATAATTCCTCCACAAAGATAATTCATATATTTTTGTAGTCTTTATGTCTCAATCCATTTGATCTGCAATTTTAATCAACAAATAAAGTTTCACTTGTTTTGATTCATAATAGTAATCAACGTAATTTCTTTTGCACCTTTATTTTATGTTTTAATTTAGTTACGTAATTTTAATCATTATTGGTCTCAAGTGTAGTTAAAATATGTTTTTTTAATTGTTGTTAAGTTTTAACAAATATATATCTTTTCGGCTCATGTTCTTTTGAAGCTTACAAAATATGAATGTGGATCAATTATGAGTAATGTTATTTAAAAGCTACATTAAATTTATTCAAAAGCATAGGAAATATTTATATTTAACATGTATACTTTAAAAAACATCAAATATCCCCACACTTGGACTTTGCTTGTCCCTAAGCAAAATTGATCACATAACATATTTAACATTGACAAATTTTAATACATTATGCAGAACTAAATTAACACCACCCCTTTTCCTAAAAGACACAATCAACAATCCAGTGACAATCAATAGAATTACAACTAAACAAGTAACCATGATACTGATTTTGAATATAGACGTTCTAACTAATCTGCGTTTATTTAAAGACTATAAACAAAAATATCCACAACTTTTCACAATATTCTCTCCTCTCGGTTTATTTAATGAACTAGTAAAAAATGTACTAGTTTATATTTGTGGTACTCTCAATATCATCATGACGTGACATTATTATAAGCTTGTAAAGGTATCACATCTATACCACTAACAATTGAACTTTGCAAAAATCAAGTAGCCTTAACATGGGTTGTACCGTGGCTAAGGTGATGGGTAGGAATAAACAAGGGAAAAACAAGGCTAAGGTGTAAGAGACATCCGACTTCGCTAGCCTAAACACAAACATAATATGCAAATGATAAACAAAACAAAGGACTAAACTTGAATCCATTAACAAACTAACTACTAATAGACATTTTATTTCGAGTCAATTTTTCACCCTCTTTTAAATTTTAATTACTTTTTTCTTTTATTTTTCATTTCTCTCTCTCTCTCTCGCTCTCTTTTTTACTAATCAAACAAAACAATTGAATCAAATTATTTAAACACTAACTTAGCCAGATCTTCTAAAACACATGGGTTAACAAAATAAGGCTTAAATAGATAAAGGCTAGGCAAACATAGGTATAAACAAAAGAAAATGGTAAATAAACGGCTCAAAGTGGCTAACTAGTGAATTATTTCAGGGTAGGGTAGTTATAGACTAAACACATGGCTAAATCCTAAGTGCCTCTATCACTTCTGTACAAGTTCAAAGTTCATGGTCTTGACGTGTATAACCTAGACAAGTTCTAAAATGCATGTACGTGTGATATAAACGCTCAATAATGAAATGGATGTGAAATGCAAATAATTAATTATTAAAGGCTCAATCTCATATGGAAACGGAGGTACTTAGGGTATAAGTTGTGGACAATTGCACGTTTATCATCTCTCAATTTACCTCACTTAATTAGACATTTATACAATGTTATTTTGAAAACCGCTTGTTAAGTTAACTTAATCATGTGACTTGAAAAGTTAATCATGCTCTAAGTTTAACTAGTTAGTGCTAATCGGTATCACATCATAATCCGTGCAAGTCGTGTTTATATGCGTGGATGAGTATACTTGGTGCCTTTTTCTGTTCTTCTTTTTTTTCAAATTTTTTAGATTGAATTTTTTTATTGTTTTTTTTATTTTTTTTATTTTGAGGGATTCATCAAAATTTTACAATATTACAATATTATCAAACCAAAATGCAGAATGTTTTAGTTTTGCCAACTAACCCCATCCCCACACTCAAATCGAACATCGTCCCTAATGTTGAGCAAATAGATATAAGAAAATAAGATAATAAAAGTGCATGAAATGGGAAAACTAAAACTCCCTTGTAATGTAACATGCAATGATAGAAGTTCCACTGGAAATGTAAATGTCATCCTCATATTTTAACTTGACTATGAACTTCACGCAAATAATCATTCAGCTCCGAGCAATAACCTAAAATCATATGTTGGACCCTGAAATGATCATACATGCCAATTCAAGTGGTGAGTTGATGGTTGTTCTACTGGAAATCCCACAAGTCCAAGAACCAATGCTTATGAAGAATCTACAAAGAGAATAAAAGACAAGTGTCGGCTAACCGCATTTGTATATGCAGATGAACATAGAACAAATGCTGACAAGTGTTTGTTCTTCTACATTAACAAATGCGGATAGCCGAAACAAATACTGAAAAGTACTTTGTACATCCGCAATTACTAATACGGATGTCCAGCAACAAATGCACATAAGTGTTTCTTCATCCGTATTTGTCAATGCTTATGACCATATACTAATGTTGAAGAAAACAAGAAATGTTGATGAAGATCACAACATCCGAATTAGTCAATGTGGATGAATAAAAGAAATGCTGATGAAGACTTTTGTACTTAGACTAGTTCTCTGATGTATTGGTCAGGGGTAGTTTAGTCATTTTGTAAAAGACATATTGTCAGCCTATAAATAAAATAGAAAACGTCGTATGTGAGGTGACTATTGATAGACACTATAGACAATCAGAATATTTTGTTTACTCTTATGTTCACAAGGTGGATTGTTACTATTTAATGCTCAAACCCTAGCATTCATTGTAACCATTTCACCTCCATTAATACAAAGAGCATTTATGAGTATTTCTTTCATTCAATGTTCTGTGACTATTTGATTCCGCCTTACAATCATTGACTCAATCATCATATTTGATCCTTGTTGATTCAGATCAACAGAGAATATCATTCTCACACCTAGTATATTGGTATTAGAGCTTTGGCTCTCAGTTCTTCTTCTGATCTGCCTAGATCTAAGTAGAACTCGATTGATCTAGTGATTGAGTTGCTAATAGAGTGTTCGACTACCTCTACTTAGCATACAAGTTAAAAAGAACTGCAGAAACTCTTCGACAGTCACTGATTCATCCGTATGCGTCTTCAAGAACAAACCCTTGAACAGTTGCTCAAACTCTTAAATAAATTACAACAGAAACATATAACATCAGTAGATCTGGTTATACTTAAGCTTGTTTTGGACTATTTGGACTAGTTGAACTTAACAATCAATCTAATCATTATTCAAACAAGTTAAAAACATCTTATTAAAATGGATTCACTTAGTTTCTTCTTAACTTGGTCATACTCCAAAACCTCCCATGATTAAACACAAATATGAGTTTAAGCAATGGAAAATAAAAATCATGAATTATATTATAGGTGTAGATCCGGACTACTGGATTTCAATATGTAAAGGCCCTCCATTCCTATGACACTTTTTGCTAATCAGGCTGCATTATACAAAACCTTAAGAATACCTATTGAGGATCTCACACTTGATGATGATGACTACAAGAAGATAAAAGTTGATCTCAAAGCTTATTCTATACTCACTCAAGCACTGAAAATGGATGTGCTAAAAGGCTAGAAAAGTATGGAACTGCTAAAACTGCTTGGGATGCACTGCTGATAATGTGTGAATGCAGCAGTGAAGTGGCTGAATAACAAGGACAAGCTTGTTAATCAATATAAAACCTTTCATCACTCCAACGAAGAGTCAATTTCTAAACAACTGCATAGATTTGTACAGCTAGTAAATGATTTAGAGATCATGGGGGTAACATACAAAGTGAAAGAACTAAACAAGAAGATGCTTCATAGTCTTCTAGAAAGTTGGAAACAAAATGTTACAATGCTGAAAAACACTCTTGATCTAGAGAGTACCACCTTGGACATCATGATTTCCAAAATAGAAGCTCTTGAACCTAATGAAAGGAGTAGGAATCTTGGTGGACCTCGAGTTATTGAAGCTTATAAATTTCCATCAGACACTCACTTTGTGGAAATTGCATTCATCACTAAGGATAATGATTTTCTCTCCTCAAGATATCAAGTGAAGACAACCGGTTTCATTGCTGCTCCATCAACAAACAAGCGATCAACATCATCTCAACCAACAGGGTTCACTGCAACTCCCTCAACTACTCCTAAAGACCCAAGATCAGAAGAGCAAAAGGAAACTTGCAATACCTTTGTTGCTAGCTTTGAAGCTTACCTGGGAGGCAAACTCACTTCTGCTCATCTGATCCAAGAAGATTTGGAAGATATAGACCCAGATGATGTGGAAAAAAAGGATCTGCAATGGCAAATGGCTATGATTGTAATGAGAGCCAAGAAATTCTTTAGAAAAGGGAGAATGCTTAGCCTCAATGAAAACACCAAACTTGGATATCACAAATCCAAGGTAAAGTGTTTTAACTGTGGCATGACTGGCCACTTCTCCAAAGAATGTAATGCTCCTAGAAGAAACAACAACAATTTCCAAAGGAATTCACAACCAAGCACAAGCTTTCACTCTAACAATCAACAACAACAGTGTCATCACTAATAACATCAACAACCATACTAGTGTCAGTCACAACTGACAAATCAAGCACATGGAAGCAGTCAGACATCTTCAAATGCTTTTGTCATCAGACAAGATGGAGTGTGTGATTGGAGTTTGTATGTAGAGGAAGTGAAGCCTTAAATTTAGAATCATGCACTCATGGTTCACATCAATGATGGTCCAACTCCTATGCCATCTGAGGTAAAATCCAACCTTTGTAGTGATAAATGCATTATTGAACTGCAAGGTTATGGGGAGCACAATCATAAACTGGCTCCTAAAATAAAAGAAGTAAAGGTCAAGTCAGAGATGCTTAAAAGAGAAATTAAAGGCTTTGAAATTAAAATCAAATCACTCATCTCTGAAAATGAAAAATTGCATGGTGAAAAGTACACTCTTGCAGCTGAGAATGAGCAGCTAACAGAAAAGTTAGCTCAATCAAAAGCTGTACAATCACTTATTGAAGTGAAACTTGAAAAGATTCAAATGTATTCAATCAAGCTGTAAGAGATGCTAGATTCACAAAAAGATCCCAACGATATGACTGGGAATAGGTATAATTCCTGTCCCCCACCTTACAATGACAACTACACTGTCATGCCTGAATCTGTCACACTCAAAGAACAAAATGAACCTAACACTATTGAACCAAAATTAATAGTAAAACAAGTCCCAAATTCTCAAAATAAACCAAATGTTTATACTAAAACAAATAAGGAGATAATTAAATTAGGTCACCTAATTAGAATCAAGGAGTGTTCAGACAAGACAATGAATGTCATTAAACCAACAAGCCCAATCAAAATCATTGTCCCATTTGTGAAATTTATACCTGTAATTTCAAAAGAAAAGAAGAAAGCCATGGCTTTAGTGAAACTTTCTGCTGAAAGCAGTTATGATTATGAGATTAAATCTCCAAAAAATTAAAGCAAATCAGACAAAGTTTCACTGCTATAGAAAAGAAAAAGTTCACTAATTTCAAAAACAAAAATCCAGTCAGACCCTCAATCATCAAAATCAATGCAAGAAGTAGGTTTTGACATCTGCAATAGGGATTATGTAAATCAGTTTGAATAGGAAGTCAAAAAGAGGTTGAGGAACCAAAAGCAGCCTAAAATAGTCAACAAAAGTAATGTTGTGCAACAAACTACTAAAAATGATGATTTTGCTTCTTCCTTTAAATCAAAGATTATGACTCAGTTAAGAACGGGTAGATCTACTAAGTCAGCAACAACAAAATCAGATTCAAGAAACAAACATATGTATTGTGAAATTTGTGAAATATCTAATCAAAAAATAGATGAGTGCTATTTCAATCAACACTACTTAATCTGTGACATGAATAATCATTCCACCAAAAACCGCTTTTTCAATAAATAGTGTTCAGTCTGTGATATTACCAACCACAATACATCTGATTGTTTCTTCAAGAAAAAAGGGTTGAGAATTCCGCATACAAACCCATCTCACCAATATCATCTGTGAAACCCAAAATCAAAAGTCATTTTCATAATAATCATCTAGGAATTCTAGCTTAGATAATGACATGGGTAACATAAAAGACTTGAAGAAGATTCAAAGAAACAAAAACCATAACATCAAGCAAACATATGATCTTCACAAACCAAAAATGATGTTTGATAATAAAAAACGAGTCAGATTTCTTCAAAGAAATAAGGACCAATGGTTTCATTATTCTTCTGACTCTTCAGCTGAAATTGATGAGATGAAACATTCAAAATATCATCAAAATCTCCTAGAACATCTCTCTTTAAGTCATAGTTTAGAGGAAAGTACCAAGAATTTACTATCATGGATAGGAACGGGAAAACCAAGACCATTATGACTTGGGTTCCATATTCGAATTAGTTCTTTTGTGCTTGCAGGGTCATCCATACAGGTCCAATAGCTTATGGTACGTGGATAGTGGATGCTTCCGACACATGACAAGAGATCGTTCCCTCCTTCATGACTTCAAGCATATACAAGGAACCACTGTGGCATTTGGAGGAGATTTACAAGGTGGCAGAATTACTGGTGAAGGATCTATGACAAATAGGATGCTGAGCTTTGATAAAGTGAACTACTGTGAACAACTGAATTTCAATCTTCTCAACGTGTCTCAGATCTATGACAAGAAATATTCAATTCACTTTACTGACACTCATTGCTACATTCTAAAACTAGTTTCCAAATTCCTGAAGAATGTGTTGTCTTAAAGACCCGAAGGAAGAATAACACCTATTTCTTAAACCTAAATTCTACTACACCAAAAGAAGAAACATGTCTTATGTTAAAGGCATCTTTTGATGAGTCTCAGCTTTGGCACAAACGTTTGGAACACACAAATTTTAAAAACATGAATAGATTGGTCAAGGGAAATCATGTCATTGGTTTACCCCAAAAAGAATTTCACTTTGTTGATCATTGTTCAGCGTGCCTCAAAGGGAAACAACATAAGTCTTCCCACAAGCCAAAGCTGGTGAACACAAACAATTCTCCATTGAAGCTACTTCGTATGGATCTTTTTGGACTAACTTATGTTATGAGTATTCGAAAGAAACAATATTGTTTGGTGATCATTGATGGCTTTTCAAGATTTACATGGGTTTTCTATTTGCTTCATAAAACGAAACATCCCAAATAATAAAAGATTTGATCACAAAAATTGAAAACCAACTTGATCATAAGGTCAAAACAATTAGAAGTGATAGTGGGACAAAATTTAAAAATGTAGATATGAGTACTTTTTGTGCAACCAAAGGTATTGCTCATCAATTCAATGTATCTAGAACATCTCAACAAAATGGGGCAACTGAAAGGAGAAATAGAACACTGATTGAAGTTGCAAGACCAATACTAGCCGATGCTAAACTGCCTATTACCTTCTTGGCAGAAGCAGTTAACAGATCGTGCTTTGTGCAAAATAGAACTCTGATTGTAAAAGAAAGCAACAAGACTCCTTATGAACTTTTGTTTCATAGAAAACCATTTATTGGATTTTTCAAGTCATTTGGTAGTCTTGTCTCAATAAGAAGTTCCAGAGCTAGAAGGAATGGGATCAGGGGTGGGTAATAGACTGAATGCCAAGGTGCGGAGCAGCTCGAACGAAGTCACTCATTGCTATGCGTTGAGGACCTGCCCTTGATCCTAACCCTCGTACCCGAGACTATTTGGGAAAATTTTCATCTAAGTCTAATGAAGGATTCTTTGTAGGTTATTCCTCACTTTTAAAGGCTTACAGAGTTTTTAATCCTAGATTAAACATTATTGATGAATCAACAAATGTTCAATTTAAGGAACATTCATTTCCCAAATCTACAAATGATCCCGACTGGTTGTTTGATATTGACTCATTTACAAAATCTTATGATCAATTTCACTTGTCTGATGCAGGAAACCTACCTTCAGCTAAACCTTATTCAGGAGTAGAAAAAAGAGATGACTTCTTAATGGTTCCTTCATCCTCTTCTAAGCAACTAAATGAAGATGTTCCACTACAAGCTAATCATGTCAGACAACCATCTTAAAATCAAAGTGTTTCAACTGAAGTTTGTCCTAGCTTGTTACCATCACCTTCAGAAGACCCATCAACTAAAGTTAGAAATCAAGATCAAGCTACACCTCCTTTTGAAATAAAAAGAACATTAAATGATGGAAGTAATCAAAGTGCTGCTAATGCTGAAGTAGTCACTGAAATAGAATCTGACTATCTTCATAACTCTCCAATAGTACAAGATGAAGGTGTCTCTCACCATGATAATCTGAATGTCTCCAATCTTGATGTAACGATTGCTGGTGACTCAATTCCAACCACCAGAATACACAAGAATCATCCAGTAGAAAGCATTATTGGTGAACTTAATGAACAGGTGAGAAGAAGCAAGTCAAGTATTACATACATCTATTTGTTCTCATCCTTTTTGTGTCAAACAGTACCCAAGAACGTCAAAGAGGCTCTTCCAGACAATAGCTGGATTAAAGCAATACATGAAGAATTGTTGTAAATCAAGAAACAAGAAGTATGACAACTGGTAGATCTTCCCAAAGGACAATACCCTATCGGTACCAAATGGCTGTATAGAAACAAAACTGATGATAGAGGAATTGTCATTAGAAACAAAGCAAGACTAGTGGTATAGGAGTATACACAAGAAGAAAGAGGTGATTATGACGAAGTGTTTGCACCTATTTCTAGATTAGAAGCAATAAGAATCTTTTTTGCATACTCATCATCCATGAAGTTCATTGTTTATCAAATGGATGTAAAGTGTGCTTTTTTGTATGGAAAGATTGCTGAAGAAGTCTATGTGAGTCAACCATCTGCCTTTGAAGATCTTGATTTTCCTCACAGGGTGTACAAGCTTGACAAAGCCTTGTATGGTCTTCACCAAGCCTCAAGAAAATGGTACGAGACTCTATTATATTTCCTTCTTGAGCATGGATATGAAAGAGGAAAGATTGATCAAACAGAAATAGAAAAGGAAGAGACATGTTGATGGTCTAGATCAACGTTGATGATATCATTTTTGGCTCAACAAACAAGCTATTCTGTAAAGATTTTGAAGACCTTATGCATTCAAAATTCCAAATGAGTGCAATGGGGGAACTCATATATTTCTAGGAGTGCAAGTCCAATAGACGGCTGATGAAATCTTCATTAATCAATCAAAATATGTGGAAAGAATGTTGAAGAAATTCCACCTTACTGACTGTCAGTCTATCAGAACATCTATTAATACTAAAGTGAAGATAGGTCCTGATCCAGAAGGCAAATCAGTGGATCAGACTCACTATCAATCTATGATCGGTTCACTCATGTATCTAACAACCAGTACTCCTAACATTATGTTTAGTGTTTGTGTGTATGCCAAATATCAAGCAAATCCCAAGGAATCCCATGTGAATACTGTCAATAGGATATTTAGATATCTTATGGGCAAGCCTGCTCTTGGATTGTGGTATCCAAAGGAAGGAGACTTCAATCTCTATGCCTACACTGATAGTGATTATAGGGGATGCAACTTTAATAGAAAGTCCAGTTCTGGCGGTTGTCAATTTCTTGGTCCCAGACTGGTTCCTACCAACGCAAGAAGCTGACAAACGTATTTGTTTCAATAGCAGAAGCTGAGTACATAACAGCATCAGCCTGTTGCTCTCAAGTTCTCTAGATTCAAAACCAGATGCTTGATTATGGTTTTAACTTCTTGCACACTCCAATTCACATTGACAACACAACTGTTTTTATTACAAATAATCCAGTATAGCATACAAAAACAAAACATGTTGAAATTAGATATCACTTTTTGAGAGACTATGATGAAAAAGGGTTAATCAAATTAAATCAAGTTCCTATTGAAAATCAATTGGTTGATTTATTCACCAAGGCATTTGAACCTAATAGGTTTGAATTCCTAGTTCAATCAATTAGCATGATATACCTTAAATAAAAAATGATCTATATTTAAAAATTTTGAAAATTAGAAAAAGAAGTCAATTTTGATGAAGAAAATGATCTATATACCATGGGAAATTATATAATTACAGTTGTTATATCATTCACTATGCTTAATTCAAATTTTGAAAGACTGACATGACTTACCTGATATGTGGGTAGGCTCAACTTGGAGAGAAGATATATGTTGTGATGAATTAAAATCTTATTCAATGGTGAAACACTCATCTCAGAGTACGGGTATGAATTGACTTATCCAAGTGGATGTGTGTGTAGTAACCTAAACATACCAGGTAATGATACTTTATGAATCTCTTTCACCTACATCAGTTTCATCTCTATTTTGCTAAGCAAAGACCTGAAGAAACAAGCACATAGTGCAGATGTATTAATCTAAAGATTCCCAATGAAGAACACATCCAAATTGGATGAATCTACAAAAGAATACATTCCTTGTTAATGAACAAAAAGAATCCCATCATGATCACCTTCCAAAGTGAAGTTAAAAGAATCCCAATGTGGATCAAATCATGAAAAGGATAAAAGTGAAAGAATCCCAATAAGAACCAGTGAAAATGAGATTTCATAACATAAGTGACCTGGTCAAGCAAGTTGTGAAACTGTTCAACCATACATTACATGAGGATGGTTGATCATACCATGCTTCTGTGTGTGAGGTACATGTTGAATAATCTAACAAACCAAAACATGATAAATATCACATGCATTAAAATATTAACCAGGTATGAGTTTAAAAGGACAAACGTACCTTCAATCAATAAGTTCACAAACATGTCCATTTTACTACAAAAGAATGCACATGTGTAAAGTAAGATTGATATGGTCCCAACAAAAGGTATACTTTCTGTTCATGCTTAAATTAGAAAACAAAAACATCAAAAATATTTCATATTCAAAAGTTTTAAATCTTTAAATTTTCTATCTAGGTATGGATATAAACTTTAGGGGGAGTAATTTTAAATTTTGATTAGTTTGTATAGATATTTACTTTCTTAAAACTTATAAAACAAATCAAAAATAAACTGTCTCTGTTGGTGCAAAAGTTATACTATTGTATCTCAGCTTATGCAAATTCACGAAAGCATAAGAAGTCCAAGATCAGTCAAACAATGGAAAACTTGTATCATTTCTGATATATAATTCAATCCAAGCAAGAATTGACAACCCTAACAACTGTCAAAAACTTCATAAGACACAAGTCAATCAAAGACAGTTCTTCATAACAAGAAATAATTTCTCTACAAAAACATTAAATTTTGATTCAAGTTCAAATTTACTACATGTAAGTGCATTGGTTAATGCGGGTGACGGTAACCCATGCATATAATCAATGCGGGTAACTATTTATGTCATTTAAAACAAAGTGAAACTAATGCGAACAAGACAAATCTATCGCTTTTGTGTCAAAGAAGTATACATAAAAAGTTTGAAGTGTTAAAAACCCATGCGGACAAAAGTGTTCTTCCGTATTTGTTTATGTGGTAAACTTTTGTACTGCCATATTTCTTTTTACTCATTCTCATTTCTTGAATGTGGTTGACATCAACACTTTTCATGTGTATCAAAATGAATAAACAAAGTGCTTAATCTCTTCTGTCATGATGATGAACGTAAAAAAAATGCGGACATCTTCACTGGTCTGCCGCATTTGTTGAAATAAATGTGGTTAAAGGAATTTTACTCTACCGCATTTGTTACAGTGAACAAATGTTGACTAACTTTGTTCAGCCGCTTTTGTAATAGTAAATAAATGTTGACTAACTTTGTTCAACGATTTTTGCTACAGTGGACAAATGTTGTTAAGTTTTTACTCTTCCACATTTGTAACAGTACACACATGTTGATGAACAAAACCCTTCCGCATTTGCTATTGTGATATTAACAATTGACCAAATTTGTCCTAAAACTTGTAATTTTTGTAAAATACATTGATTGACTATTTAAAGCCATTTCAAAAGGTCATTTAATACTTTTCAAATTTAAGAGACTTTACAGTGCGACGATCAAATTTCACTGTTCTTCATCAATCATCATCACCATCATCAAACCAGTGTTCTACTTTCATTCTACCTTATTTGTCCTCTGTTTCAATTCACTACAACTGTAGAATTAAACAAAAGGTGATAATATTTGAAATTTATGACCTAAAATGTCAAACTTTTGAACCTGTGATGAACTTGGAACACTAGGTCAAAAATGGATACTCAAAATCAAATTTGGATGAAGAAATGATGATGATTTTTCACTGCAATGAACAAGTTAACTAAGAAGATAACAACAAACAAGTGACTTTCATAACCTTTTTCATCATATGAACAGAGCACAACAAAAGATTGAAAATGTGAAATCAAATCTTGATTCTAAGAGTTAAAAGAGGTTAAAATCAACAAATATGATCACTCCAAACATGAAAAACAAAATAACAGTGATTATTCATGATAACATCAAGTATAGGCATGATTCCTATGAAACAGTACCTATAAACATTCAAGTTTGACCATAAAAAGTCAAACTTCAATTTCACTTGGCGCATGCTCTACCATGTGTTGAGTATTATCAAATCTTCTAATTCATATGCCTCTAATAGAGGTTACATGGCCAATCTCACTTGGAGTAAGATCTATAATGTGAGTGGTTATCTTGACCCTGAATGTACCCGAGGCAGAAGGTCTTAAAGATATGATCAGATTTATATCCACTACAAGAGTTGCTCATGCAATTATAGTTAGACCAATTATTTATGAGAGATTCATAAGGTCTATATGGAGCACTGCTGATGTGACAAAGATAGATGGTGTAAGGACTTTGTCGGGAAGAATCTATGATGATCATACATTGGCCATTACTAAACAAACTGTGAGACAGTGTCTACAATTTGGTGATGATGGCAACAATCCCTTAGAGCTTGAAGATGATGATATTACTACTTTCTTTGCCAACATTGGATATGAGGGAGGATATGAAGGCAAGAAGATTGTAAAGGGGTTAGTTGACTTACAATGGAGGTTCCTCATTCATCTTTACCAACATTGTCTGTCAAAGAGAAAGACTTGATGGAATGACATTCCAGTGATTACCTCATTTGCTATATGTGCTTTATGCACTAACAGGCCATTCAACATGTCTGCTTATGTATTTAATGGTCTGGTATCAAACATTCAGGAAGGGAGAAGACATGTGTTCCTGATGTATCCAAGATTCTTGCAATACCTGATCAATAAATCTTTCCCTGATATACTACCTGAAAGACCTGTGCTGGATATTCCTCATTATAATGCCAAGTCTTACAAGTACATCAAGAAGAAAGATCCTAGGAACTTTTACAGGGGAACCTTCTTTCCCTTGTTGCCATGGATGCTTCAACAGATTAATTTAGAAGGACAAGCAGAAGAACAAAAGGCTCCTGTTGATGAGCCTGATCAAGAAGAAGAACAAGCTGCTCATGATCAACACACTATTGATGAGCAAACTATTGAAAGGGATGAAGGACAGAGGTCAGTGTCACCCCAAGTTGATGTAGGGGGTGATCTTCACACTGGGCCTTCTGTTCATGAAGCTGATATAGCCTCACCTTTTATGCTCACACCAATACCATTAATAAAAAGATCAAGAATCCCATCACCAAACCCATCACCAAACCCATCACCATAATCACATCCCATCATCTCTCCATATATATCACCCATAAACTCACCCCATGTTTCACCAACCCGTCACTCACCTATATCTCTTGTTCAATCATCTCCTGCTACTACTGAACTTGTTGAGTATGGTTATTATACCAACTCTTTAAAGGAATCCAAATCATCATCTGATGAGGAGGATCATTAAAGAAAAATGCCTATTAGGCAAGTTACTTTTGAGGCCGTTCCATCTAAAAGTTATGTTGAATCAAGAGTAAATAGGCTTGATGAAATATATGAGATGATCTCAGAACTATTGCAGAAAATAGCCAAGATGGAAAGACTGCTAAATAGAAGATCCGGTATCATTTAAGACAGACTTCTAGAATTGGATGAAAAAGAGAAGGAGTTAAAAGACTTGAAAGAAAAGTATGACATTGAAAAGAAAGAGAAAGAAAAGGAGATAGAAAGATTAAAGGTTGCTCTCTAACATTCAAGGGATGAAGTAAGTGGTCATGTTAACACTTGAACCATCCAAACTATTGCTATGGAAGAACAAGAAGAAATGATTGAAGAACAAGTTGATATCACCATGGACTTGCGGAAACAAATAGAATCTCTAAACAAAAGAGTCTCTGAGTTAGAGTTGCTTGTCATGATTAAAAGAGAAGTTGAAATGGAGAAAGATAATAAGGGAGAGAAAATAGAAGAGAAAAGAAAAAGAGAAAGTGATAAAGATGATAGTGATGAAGGTTCATCAAGGGAGAATGGTGATAACTCCCTTCCTGCCAAAAAGATGAAATTTACTGAGTCTGAGAAAGAGACTGAAACCAGTGAAACAATATAGGATGAACCTAGTCTGGAAATGGTGATCTACACAAGAAAACAAGAAGAAACTCACACTAAAGAGACTGAATTCAGTAACATGATAAAAGCTCGATAGCTTTATTATTGAAGACTTCATTATTGATGATGAATTTAAGAATTTCATTAGAGATCTTAGACAAGCAATAGAGCCAATTGTGATTATTTCTCAATCTCCTATCCCACTTGAGAGAGAATTGAGTCTTCAGATTGTACCTATTGTGTCTCTCACCGATGAGCAAAAGGAGTTGATTAGAAAGTTATGTGAAGAACAACAAAAGAAAGAAGAATCAGCAGCTGCTCCTGATGAAATAGAATAGTCAATGGATGAAAAAGTGCCACAAGAAGCTGAAATGGCTGAATCCTCTTCTGGTCCAAGAATGCAAACCTATACCAGAAGAAAGGAAAAACTTATCTCAAAAGGCAAAGGGTAAAAAACCAATGGTAGAAGAAGAACCTATCAAGAAAAAGCAAAAAGATGACCCCAGAAGCCTTGCAGCCATTGCTGAATTCTTAAAAGAACATGAAAAAGCCAAAGCCCAACTGAAAAAGAAGACTGAATTCATTGACCTTGAAGAAGGAGAGATAGAGGGTGGCTATGTGGCTGATGAACCAATAGCTCATGAAATCCCTATAAAGAAGGAGTCATAAGTTTAGGAGATGGTAAAGAAAGCTTAATCTGATGATCTGATGGTGAAAGCAATGTTTTTGATCAACCATGGTTATGACCCTAATGAGGTATTTGGGTTGACCTTTGAGGGAATGAAGACATAAGAAGAAAAGCTAAACAAACTGCTAGACCCTACATATGAGATTGAGTATGAAAATACTTTCACCCAAAGCTCTAGTGGTCAAATCATTTTCAAAGGCAAAGCAGACTTTCATTCCTCAACCACTGTATCCTGATCCCTACAGTATGAGTGACAGGGAAATGAAGAACTATCTGTCTGGTCAAGGATTCACAAAGAGAAATTTGGGAAACATAAAGAGAAACTCTCTAAGGGCTACCATCCTTAGATTGATTAATGAAAACAAAGAAAGACTTAAAAAGCTGGAAGAAGAGATTATTAGTAAAAAGCCAAGAACCAGAGTCTCAACACAAGACATGTAGCTCATCCATAGAAATCATGACTCTTTGGCACATGTTTTGCACAAATATCCTGAGTGGTTTGCAGAGCCATCATAATTGAAACTTCAAGAAGGGCTCACCACTATAGAGATTATTAGAGGTGTGTCTACTCCCCAGGGCAAGACTGATCAGAAGATTATTGCCTGGAAGTATGATAGTGACTGGAACATGTTCATGATTAAAATGATTTCAGGATTAGTCCAATTCTTCACAGAGTACTCTGCTCTAGTGAACTCCCTAGAAATCCATGATCTGAAAGAACTAGCCAATCTAGAGTTGATTAATCATAAGGCTATGTTCAGGGGTTATGAGTTTGAAGATATTCTGAGGATTTTAAAAGACAGACAACTTCAAATCTCTCAAGGCTATCTACATGAGGAAAGATATATCCTTTGTTAACCCTCTAGAGAAGAAAAGAACAGAACCAACTGAAAAAGTGGTGTTCCCTGAGCTTAAGGTGAAACCAACAGAATCTTTAAAAAGAAGGATGGTGGTTGGAACTCATTCCTTCAAACCAATCTCAAATGTCTATTATGATGAAAAGAAATATGAATTGGTGATTGAAAGAAGATGGGGAGGAAAAGAAGGTGTTAAAATTAGATTATTTAGTGCATATGAAGTGAGATTGTTGGATGAATCTTATATTCACTACATATACACAAGGCACTTTAGAGAGACAACCAATAAGCTAGGAGAAGCAGACATGCACTTCTTCTGAAAGTGCATTAAGATTCTAAAGATGGCATATGATAGAATCATTACTAAGAGAGAACAGAGGAAGAAGAAGAAAACTCCTCTGCAGCTGGAAAATATTGTGAAGTTAGAGGTGGATGTGGATGGATCTTTACTAATTCATAGTGATGGGTTATCAACTTTTTCAATATGGGAACCCATCTCATTGAAAAATATGCCTATTAAAGCAATCTACACTATGAGCCTGATGAAGATTCATGTGCGGAACAAAGAAAAGTTGATTGAATCAAGACACTTCTCCAACATGATCAAAGCCATTGTGGATCCTTCTTTCATCGATGCAGCTCTAGGTACATCTCTCCCTACTACTAGGGCTGGAAATTTCTGACACAAACCTGTTAACACGACACGACATGAAGTTAACAGGTTTCGTGTCATTAACAGGTCGAAACGTTATAGACACGATAAAAATTGTGTCTTAATAGATCAAACACATGTTACCTGTTAACGCACATGTTAAGACATGTTTATATTTTTAGATTATTTAAAATAGTTAATATACGTATATTTATTATATATGTCATTATTTTTCATGTTTAATTTAAAAACCTTATCCCTTGCACTACCGCTTCAATCGAATACGTCTATCATAATACCACCGACCGAGTCCCCAACCTCCGCATGAGCCCTTTCGTACTCCGTAAATTACCTTATTAAACAATGTTATCGGATAAAATAGACTTTTCATTGAGTTTTGTTTTAAAAATGTCAAGAATTATCATGCTAAAGATTATGGTATATTCAAGATTTTAATGGAATTTAGTCATTTTTGCTTCACTAAACGTGTGTTTTTTATCGTGTCTCTTAACATGTCTTATCGTGTAACCTGTTTCTAAACAGGTTTGTGTTCGTGCTTGAAAAAAATGACACGTTTAGTTATCATGTCATGTTCATGTTAGCATTTATCATGTTCGTGTCTTATCGTATCGTGTCTGATTTGTTATGCCAGCCCTACTTGCTGCTCAAGACCCAGTAGAATCTTCACAACCTCATCCACCATCAAACCCTTGAAGTACATAGGTTGTATAATCCTTAGGGGGGAGTATTGTTGGACCCTGAAAGGATCATACATGCCAATTCAAGTGGTGAGTTGATGGTTGTTCTGCTGAAAATCCCACAAGTCCAAGAACCAATGCGGATGAAGAATATGCAAAGAGAATAAAAGACAAGTGTTGGCTAACCGCATTTGTATATGCGGATGAACATAGAACAAATGCTGATAAGTGTTTGTTCTTCCGCATTAAAAATGCGGATAGCCAAAACAAATGCTGAGAATAGCAACAAATGCACAAAAGTGTTTGTTCATCCGCATTTGTCAATGCTGATGACCAAACACTAATGTTGAAGAAGAAACAAGAAATGTTGATGAAGATCACAACATCTACATTAGTCAATGCGGATGAAAAAAAGAAATGCTTATGAAGACTTTTCTACTTAGACTAGTTCTCTAATGTATAGGTCAGGGGTAGTTTAGTCATTTTGTAAAACGCATCTTATCAACATATAAATAAAATAGAAAAACTCGTATGTGAGGTGACTGTTGATAGACATTATAGACAATTAGAATATTTTGTTTAGCCTTATGTTCACAAGGTGGATTGTTACTGTTTAATGCTCAAAACCTAGCATTCATTGTAACCGTTTCACCTCAACTAATACAAAGAGCATTTATGAGTATTTCTTGCATTCAAAGTTCTGTGATTTTTTTTATTCCGCATTACAATCATTGAAACAATAATCATATTCGATCCTTATTGATTCACATCAACAAAGAATATCATTCTCACACCCAATCATCATAGACAAACACAGAAGAATCGGGTATGAAGAACTAAAAAAATAATAGAAAGTAAAAATAAAATGCAAAAAAATAAAAAAAAACTCTCGGGTTGTCTCCCGGAAGCGCTTGGTTTATTTATGAGTCGTCAGCCAGACTAAACCTCTCAATCAGGTTGCAACGGCGAGGTCAACCACTTCTTCCTCGTTCTCAATCACCGGCCCGCTAATGTAATGCTACAAACGATGGTCGTTTAACTTAAACTTCTCCTTGTCCTTTTCCTCGATTTCAATTGTTCCGTATGGAAATACCTCGTGCACAATGTATGGTCCCGATCATCGGGATTTTAATTTTCCCGGAAACAATTTCAATCGCGAAATGTATAGCAACACCTGATCCCCACACTTTAATTGTTTATTGCCTTTCAGGTGTCGATCATGTTATTATTTTGTACGTTCCTTGTATCGTGTCGAATGTACGTATGCATGATCTCTCAATTCCTCCAACTCATGCAACTTGTGAAATCGATTTGCTCCAGCTGTGGACATGTCTAAATTCACTGTCCTTAATGCCCGATGCTCCAACTCCACCAGTAGATGACACAATTTCCCATAAATCATTCGAAACGGTGTAGAACCGGTCGATGTCTTCTATGCTATGTGGAAAGACCTGAGTGTGTCATCTAACTTATCGGACCAATCCTTACGATTTAATCTAACTATTTTCTCCAGAATCCGCTTGATATCCTAACTACTTACCTCAACTTTTCTAATAGTATGTGGATGCTAAGCCGTTGCTAGCCGATGGGTGACCCCATAGCATTGCAAGGCTTTCTCCATCTACGCATTGTAGAAGTGGGTCCCTCGATCACCAATCAGGGCTTTAGGGGTACCAAAGCGGGAAAACAACTTCTTAATGAATCTCACTACAACCCTAGAATCATTTGTGGGCAAGGCTTTAGCCTCCATCCACTTGGAAACATAGTCTACAACTACTAGGATGTACTTGTTCCCACGAGATGGCAAAAACGAGCCCATGAAATCAATGCCCCACAAATCAAAATCTTACATGCCTAAATAGTAGTCTGTGGTATCTCATTCTAGGATGAGATATTTCCTACTCTTTGACACGCGTCACAACTCCTCGCAAACTCATGTGTGTCCTTAAAGATCGTCGGCCAATAAAACCCAATGTCGAATACCTTTTTCGTTGTCGAACTCTCTCCATAGTGGCCACCTGTTGGGCTTGAGTGGCAATGTCTCAAAATCCTCCTTGCCTCATCACCGTGTACACACCTACGTACAATCTGATCTGCTCCAATACGAAAAAGGTAAGGGCATTCCAAATGTAATGCTTAACAACTACAAAGAATTTCTTCTTTTGCTAGAACACCATGTTGGTCTCATGAGGAATTTCTTCGTTTCATTAGAGATTTCACATGACCAACAACTTCCATGTACACACCTTCTTATGCTAAGTAATTAGCCAGATCTGCAAACAATGGAAAACCCTCTTCCTGTGCTTTCAAAAACATGAGTGTCTCGTGAGGAAAGTTATCATCAATCATGACCTCCCTAATCTGCTGACGCTCGGAGTCCTCTAAACATGACAAATGGTCCGCTGCAACATTCTCCCTACCTTTCTTATCTCTAATCTCAATGTCAAACTCCAGAAATAGCAAAACCCATCCTATTAATCTCGGCTTAGCATTCTGCTTACTAAACAAATATTTAAGCGCCGCATGGTCTGTGTAAACAATAGTCTTAGAAAGGACAAGGCAAGATCTAAACTTATCAAATGCAAAGACTACTGCTAAAAACCCATTCTCCATCATGGTGTAATGCTCCTGCTCATCTGTGAGCATCTTACTCGTGTAATAGATCGGGTGAAAATGTTTGTCCCTACGCTGACCTAACAACGCCCCTATCGCATAATCACTAGCGTCTCACATCAACTCAAAAGGTAAACTCCAATCTGGGGCGATCATAGTTGGAGCATTCACCAAATTCTCCTTTAGAAGCTCATCAAAAGCAATCTTACACACTTCAGAAAACAAAAATGGCACATCTTTCTCTAGGAGTTCCATCATCGGCCTTGTAGTATTGGAGAAATCTCTAATGAAACGTTGATAAAAACCAGAGTGGACTAAGAAACTCCTAATAGATTTCACCGATGTGGGTAATGGAAGCTTGCTAATAGTCTCAATATTCGTCTTATCAACCTCAAGCCCCGCGTATGAAATCTTGTGCCCTAAACGATGCCCTCCGACACCATGAAGTGGAAATTCTCCCAGTTTAGCCTAAGGTTGGTCTCCTCACATCAAGCCAACATCCTCTCCAAATTCTCCAAACATGAATCAAACGACCTCCCAAACACAGAAAAATCATCCATGAAACCTCCATAGATTCCTCGATCATGTCCTAGAATATAGCTACCACACGCCGCTGAAAAGTAGCCGGAGCGTTACATAACCCAAACGGCATGTGGCGATATGCAAAGGTGTCATACATGCATGTAAAGGTCATCTTTTCCTGATCCCTCGAAGCGATGGGGATCTAGAAATAACCTGAAAAACCATCAAGGAAACAGTAATACTGTTGCTCTGACAAACACTCCAACATCCGATCGATAAAGGGAAGCGGGAAATGGCCCTTCCTTGTGGCGTCATTTAGTTTGCGATAATCAATGCAAACTTGCCACCCGGTGACTGTCCTCATCAGAATCAATTCGTTCTTCTCATTAGTCATCACTATCATCTCCCTTTTATTGGGAACAACCTGCATGGGACTCACTAACTTCGAGTCAGAGATAAGGTAGATCAATCTTGCATCTAACAACTTAATCACTTCTTTTTTAACTACCTCTTTCATGTCAGGATTTAATCTCCTCTGAATTTGTCTAATAGGCTTATACTAATCTTCCATGAGTATCTTATGCGTGCAAAACGAACGGTTGATACCCTTGATATCCATCAGCTTCCATGCAATCGCCTGCTAGTGTGCCTTTAGCACATCTGCAAAGCTCCTCTTCTCATCCTCTGTCAATCCAGCAGAAATGATGACAAGTAATTGAGATCCCTCATCCAAAAATGCATACTCCAAGTGAGATGGTAATTCCTTAAGCTCTAAGCATCGAGGAGTATCAATTGACGACTTCTCTATCGGTTCCTCTCTCGTAATCACCTCACACACATTAGCCTCCATGAAAGGCGGACTCTCACGATCTACCAAGTCATGCTCAAAGCAAAAGCGGTCAACTCAATTTCCTGGTTCTCCCTAACCAGGATCTGTGAGTCAGTCTAATCTGAATAGATAAACTCTCTGAAACTCGTAATCACCTATGTCCAAATGGTATCTATGAAGTACAAGGTATCATCTTGATCGTGTGTGTTCTTCATGTATTTGTTCACATCGAAGGTAACTGTCTCATCAACAACTCGTAAGGTTAGTTTGTCGTCAAGGACATCGATCAATGCCCTTGCCGTAGCAGGGAAAAGTCTTCCTAAAATCAATGGGACATTCTCATTCTAATCCATATCTAAGATCATGAAATAAACAGGAAAAACAAACTTATCCATCTTAATGAGCATGTTCTCTACGCTCCATCGTGGGTACTTCACTGACCTATCCGCCAACTGAATGCTCATGTGTGTCGGTTCACCTAGGTCTAGCTTAGCTAACATAGAATATGGCATCAAATTGATGCTAGCCCCTAGATCTGCCAATGCATTGCTCATAGATAAACCACCTATGATACATGGAATAGTAAAACTACCCGGATCAGTCATCTTTTATGGTAGTTTGTTCTACACAACAGGTGAACACTCATCACTTAATGTCATAGTTGAGATATGCTCTAATTCTTCCTATTTGTGAGCAAATCCTTCAGAAACTTAGCATACTTAGGCATGTGTTGTAATGCCTTTACCAAAGATAAGTTCACCTTGAGCTGTTTAAACATCTCAAGAAACTTCCCATACTGCTCCTCAGATTGATGTTGAGCCAACTGTCCTGGATATGGAAGTCTGTCAAAATAGACTAATGGCTCCTCCTTCTTCTTCTCAGAAACCTTCTTTATGGACTCCTCTAGATGTGCTATTAATTGTTGGGTGCACCCTCTATTGCACCTTGCCAATAGGAACCTCCATCTCTATCTCCTCATCGACCTCCTCTTCAATCACTTTAGGAGGCTCAACCACACTATAGGACTTACCATTTCATGTCGTCACCGCTTTCAATGCGCATTTGGATTCTTCACTACATTACTAGGTAGGCCTCCAAGTTACCTTTCTTGAAACATATCTAATAAGTGGCCCACAGTTCTTTCTATATTCTGCAATAATGCTCCCTGATTCTTGATCATCGCCTTGTTCTCCTGGAACCTAACCTGATATGCCTGATTTCTAGTCTGTGCTTCCTTATAACTAGTGTCATCCCTCGCCATGACAAATCTCATAGGTCTGCTCCTTTTTCTTTTGCAGGTCTGCTACCATCTTAGCTAATGTCTCAACCTGGACAGCTAAAGTAGTGCTAGAATCAACCTGGTGCACTCCTCACTGAGCAGCAACTGGGGCTTTGGAATTAGGATACTCATATCTACTCATGGCTAGATCCTCGAACATCGTGTTACACTCTTTAATGGTCTTCGTGGTCATTAGATTACCACCAGCAGTAGTGTCTAGCATGTTCCTTGTTGCAGGAGTAACGCCATTGTAGAACTTCTCAATCAACGTCCAGTCCTCCAAATCATGATGTGGACACTTGTGCACTAGCTCCTTCAAACGCTCCCGGGTCTCATAGAAAGTCTCTCCCAACTTATGCTAAAATGAATGAATCATACTCCTTAGACTAGCAATCTTTGAAGGGGGAAAGTACTTACACAAGAACTTGTCTTGCATATCAACCCATGTAGTGATGGATCCTGTGGGCAGGGACTCAAGCCAACTGTGGGCGCGATCAATAAGAGAGAAAGGGAAGATACGCAACTTACATGCATCCTCAAAAACACCGTTCACCTAAAAGGTGTCACAGATTCTCGTGAAGCGAGCTAGATGAGAATTTGGGTCTTCAGCAGGCAAACCATGGAACTGAACAGTATTAGTGACCATAGAAATTATTTGGGGATGGATTTGCCAATTGTTGGCAGTGATTGGTGGACGTGCAATACTAGACCTTGCTCCAGAAGCAGTGGGCTTGGCATAGTCGGCAATCACTCTCCTCGCTAGTGGTTGTTCGTTGGCCATTGTAGATTCTGTGGCATTAGTGGATTCACTGTCGTAACAATCTTCCTCAGTCTCAAGCTCTGTGTCCGACTCGTTCGAATGTTGATCGAACACATGCTCTGGATCGTCAAGTGGCTGAAAATCTGGTGGTCTGTCAGAACGGGTGTTGCGCATAAACTAAAATAAAATTAAATAGAAAAAGAAAAAGAAATTTACCTAATTGATTAAAGCACGAACAAATAAAAGTAAATAATAATAATAATAATAATAAAATAGTAACTAAAGGCACAGTTAAGAAAATAAGAGGAAATTAACCTAAATGAAAAATTTTTAAAAATAATAAAATCTAAACTTCAAAAAAAATGATTAGATCCCCGACTTGGGTCGTTCTCAAAATCGCCAAACCATGTCCTGACTACGGCGCCATAAACTTGATGTGTGAAAATATATATTATTTTATTAAGAAAACATTTTTCACCAATTAGGTTTAAATTTGGAATTTCCTAACTAAACT
Organism: Flaveria bidentis; assembly: GCA_018326385.1. Lineage (NCBI taxonomy): Eukaryota > Viridiplantae > Streptophyta > Magnoliopsida > Asterales > Asteraceae > Flaveria > Flaveria bidentis. Next base: position 7,536 of record BJCM01266549.1, on the reverse strand, counting down.
TCACACAAACGGCAAGTATACCGATCGTGATATAGTAAAGTTTAGGTAAGTTCAGATATCGAACACTAGAGACACGTTTGGCAGCTTTCGTTACTAAACCTCTATTGACTTCTAACCTAAGTAATTTAATTATCTTAAGTAATTAATATTAATAAAAAAATAAAATTTTAACTAAAATTAATTAATCGAAACACGACGGAAGAAATAAACAAAGAAAAATTCAAACTTGGAAACTTAAAATCGATCAATATATTAAATAACTACCTAGACAGAAATCTAACTATCATGTGATGATATAAAGGTAATAACTCGTATGACTATCTCTAAAAATACGGATCTAAGGTTAATTAGGTATGTTGCTACTCCCTAAGAAAACCAAAGAAACGTGTAGGCCACTAGATAGGTTTATTTAAATGTCTAATGAAAGATCACCCCTAGGTTTTCTACCATAATGTCTTAAAGATTATATTTTCTAACCCTAAGACAAAAGACAACTTGATGAAATCCAATTAAATACCCTAAAACACTAACACCACGAATGAAAGGCAAAACACGCTCTCGCGAAATCTAAACCTAACAAACACTAGGTAGGAGGTTTTAAGCAATATCTATCACCCCTAGGTTCTAGATAAGGTTCTAGATAAGATAACACATTGCAAATACTATCGAAATCATAACCAATTCTCCTAAGATTATCTCTAATCAAAATTTAAAATTAAAAACACAAAGTAATTAATTTTAACATGCAAACCTAATCTAGATGTCACGTAATCAATCAAGATCATAACGTTTATAAACATTAAAAACGATAATAAATTTGCAAACTTTAGTAGCATAAATGAGAGAATCAATGAAACAACGAAAAATAATCGAATGCAAGACAAAAGTGAAAGATTTTTAATGTCTTTATGCTTCAATCCTTACTCCCCGATCTTGCTCTTTGTTTAACGATTGCTCTCTGATCGTGCTCCAAACTCCAAAGTTGAATCCAAATTTTTAAACCCTTTTCTTCTTCTTCTCGTATGTATATCACCTCATGCGTCTGCGTTTATGCCATTTTTTAATCCCCATCTTCAATTGGTGAGTGTGGGCTTTTAGCATGCCCAAAACCCATAATTCATGATTATTTATTGTTATGGACCTTTTGTTAATTCATGTTTGGCGTCCAGTATATTTTAACTATTATTGGGCCTTCAAAAGTCTTCACATCTCACTTGTGACCTGCTTGTGCTTCAAAAGTGAATTACAATAATTCTTCCACAAAAATAATTCATATTTCTTTTCTAGTCTTCATGTCTAAATCCACGTGATCTACAATTTCAATCAACAAATAAGAATTACCAGTTTCATTTATTTTGATTCATAATAGTAATCAACGTAATTTCTTTTGCAACATTATTTTATGTTTTATTTTTATATTTAATTTAGTTACATAATTTTAATCATTTATAGGTCTCAACTGTAGTTAAAATATGTTATCTTTAATTATTGTATCAAGTTTTAACAAATATATATCTTTTCAGCTCGTGTTCTTTTGAAACTTATAAAAATATGAATGTGGATCAATTAAGAGTAAAGTTATCTAAAAGCTACATTAAAGTTATTCAAAAAATTTGAAATATTTATATTTAACATGTATACTTTGGAAAACATCAACGATTTTCAAAGGACATATTAGGTTGATCGTATTGTGTAAAAAAGATTATGTAGCGCAAAACATGCAATGGTAATGTTTAATTGTGTAACCAACTTAAATGGTGCCATCCTCTTTAATATAGGGAATCGTGCTTTCAAGACTCCAAACGAACGCTCAATAACGTTTCATAGTTTTGCATGTGCATGGTTAAATTTTTCTTTATTTGTTAATGCACGGCATCTACGAAAATCTCCAATCCAATACCTAACACTACAATATGGAGCCATAAATCCCCGTATGTGTGCATAAGCGGCATCACAAAGATACTATTTATCTGGAAAAATATGCAAATAATTAGAAAATTTAAGTAATATACAAATATTTAACAAACAACTAAAAATACCCGGTGGTAGTAACGGGAATAGTGCATTTGCATACTCAATCCTTTTCTACCCATCTTGTTAACCTCTTTTATGCACATCTCTATTATACATTTTTGTTGCTTGATCGTCCATTGTTGTTTCTCTCCCATCTCTATAAATTATCAAACACATATCAAACTAACTAAAATCAAAATTCAAACAAAACTTTCAACCAAATCGCTAACCATATGTAGGACCGTTAGAAGGGGTGATGCACTTTTACAACACAACATCACAATTGAGGAGAGTTCTTTTAGAACACTTAACAGATCAAATAAGGATCTGGTTAACTAAAGTAAGAGATGCTATGAACACAAGTAAGTGAGAGATAGAACAAGATGGCAAAACAACACAAGTATTTGATTTTCTAGAATTCTGTATATTGCTTCTCAAGTTCTATTACAATGTGTTACAAAGAATAATGGAAAGTTACAAGTACTTGAGATACATATATTACATCATACTGTTGGCCATACTTTGAAGGCCAACTGGATACATAAGACTAGACAACAAAATCAAATGGTTTTCAAGAATCCTTCTTCTTGAGTATACCCTTGAACAACTAGTCTAGCCTTGTTCTTGATGACAAGTCCTCTATCATCCTTTTTATTTCTGAACACTCATTTGGTTCCTATAGTAGTCTGAAGAGGGCATAGGTTCCAAACCTTCTGCCTTTTGAATTGAAGCAACTTCTCTTGCATAGCTTCAATCCAACTTTCATCCTTTAGAGCCTCATAAATTTTCTTTGGCTCTATCCGAGACAAGAAACAAGAGTGAAGACAAATATTTGCATCATGGGTTTGTCCTCTTGTTCTTTCCCCTGTATCAACATCTCCAACGATGTTTGTGGAGGGATGAGACTTGTGGATCCTTAACTAAGGGATCACAGCAAGTTGTTTAAATAGATCTAAATTACAGAAATTCAGATCTGGCAATGAGGATTCACCCTCCACATCAGCATACTTATCAAGATTAACTTGATCTAATAAGTGTGTGACATCATTGATGTTGTCATCAATGGAGTGGTTATCAGCATCAAGAAATTCCTGATCACTTTCACCACCACCATGCTCTCCAACATTTGATGCTCCTTCTTCTGAGTTGTGTGCCTCTAAGCTGGAATTTGAAGGTACTCCGGAAGCATCAATAGGATTTGCTATTGATGTGCTAATAGAAGCATCATTTGCAGGATTTGTTACCACTGGAGCTAAAGATATGTAGCTCGAAGGTCTTCTTAGCTCAAATCTTGGATCATGATCACATGTAGGTAATATATCTATAGACCCTCAAACATGCTCACAAGATTTGTTAAAATAGTTGGTAACTAAATCAAGATCAAATAGCCAATCAGGACCAGAAACTTTCACACTAGGAGTGTGCTTATTGAAAGTCACATTGGCTGACTTTTCAACTATTCTAGTTCTGAGATTGAATACTCTATAAGCCTTAGCTTAGGAAGAGTATCCAATAAAGTGTCCATCATCTGATTTTTCAGCAAACTTGGCAATTTGATCTTTGGTATTTAAGATGGTGCAAGGACATCCAAATGACCTGAGAAAACCAATGAAATGTTTCTTCTTGTGCCAAAGTTCATAAGGAGTCTTACCATGAGTCTTAACCACTAAAACTCTATTTTGCACATAGCATGTAGTGTTAACTGCCTCTGCCCATAAGGTGATAGGCAGTTTAGAGTCAGACAACATAGTTCTTTCAACTTCAATAAGTGTCTTGTTTCTCCTCTCAGCAACACCATTTTGTTGAGGAGTCCTGGAAGCATTATATCGTCTTGTAATACCCTTTTCATCACAAAATGTATCAAGAATTTGGTTCTTGAATTCAGTTCCTTGATCACATCTTATGGTCTTGACCTTGTGATCACATTGATTCTCAATCTTTAAAATGAATTCTTAAGAACCTCAGGAGTCTCATCCTTAGTTCTAAGAAAGAAGACCCAAGTGAATCTTGTAAAGTCATCTCTGATCACTAAATAATAAGAGGTCCTTCCTAGACTCATTACACTGATGGGGCCAAACAGATCCATATGTAACAAGTGTTGGGGAGTAGTGATGGAGTTTCTTTCCTTTGGCTTGTGAGATACATTGTGTTGCTTCCCTTTCAGACATGCTACACAATGATCATCACATGTAAATTCTTTCTTTGGCATTCCAATTTCCAAATCATTCTTAATAAGTTTATTCATGTTCTTAAAGTTTACATGGCACATTCTTTTATGCCAGAGAAAAGACACATCACTATTTTCTTTAGACTTGCAAGTCTATCTTGTACATGTTCCATCTCCTGGGGCTCTGAGCAGAATATTCTCATGAGGAATGATCACCCCGGGCTTGAGAACAATGCACTCATGCTCAGTAAAGAGCATGTTATGACTCTTATCACAAAATTGAGATACACTCAGAAGATTGTACCTAAGCTCCTTGACAAAATTTACCTTTTCAATACTGAGCATACCATTTGTGACCTTGCCTCTTCCTATAATGTAGCGTCCAGCATCTCCTCCCAAAGCAACTGGTCCTCCAGCAATTCTTTCAAACCGTTGGAGTAGTGACCTATTCCCTGTCATGTGCTTGGAATAGCCACTGTCCATGATCCATACATTTTTGTTTGTCTTGAGTTGTTCCTGCACAAAAAAGATGGTTAGTTATATTTGGAAACCCAAGCCTCATTGGTATTTGTTGATACATATGTATCTAGTTTAGGAGCTGAATGGAAAATGTCTATCATGTCTTACATATATGTAATCGAATGGGTATGAATGAAATAAAATGTGTGGTTGATGCTTATAATGTTTAATATTTCATTGTTTATTGTGTGATAACTTATAGTGAACTAAATATATAGGTTTGTGGTTGTTGTACATAATTCTTAGTCAATAATGATTGAAAAACATGTTCAAACTAAATCGTGTGACGTTCTCATGCGAATGGACCATGCTAATGGAACATACGCATGAATACTTCATGCTAATGAACCAGTCGCACGACTGAACTAGGAGACTGGATCTGTCGCTCGATTGAGACATAAGATTGACTCAGTCGCACGACTGAACCTTCAGTCGTGTGGATGGATCAATCGCATGATTCAATCGCACGACTGAACCATACTAATGGTTTAGTCGTACGATTGAAAGACCCTAACCTATAAATACCACCTAATTCGTGGAAAAACAAAACAATTCGAATACCTACGCACATAATCGTACCTTAGCCGTCCAGAGACTCAAGAAAACCTGTTCCAAGTTCATAGATCACAGTTGATCATTCTCTAATCATTCATGTTTAATTGATTGTTAGATTGATCTGAACTGTGTTCTCCCTGATTGGATCGCCAATCAAATAGGATTCTGCACTATTTGAGTTGGTATACGTATAGAATCAGTTAGTAGTCCGTACATAAACGGTCCTAACAGTCTTGGGCTTATCAAAAGAAGTTGAAGACAATGCAATAGTAATTGATCCTATAGTCATGCTGGAGGGATCATTTGCTGAAGTTGATGAAGAACTTTCAGCCACTTGGTCTTTCTTTGACTTCCACACCACCTTTGGAAGCTTAGACTTGACCTTCAATAATTCGGAAGTTTTCTTGACTTTGGAAGTTTTAACGACGGGGCCTTCGGAAGATCTTTCTTTCCCTGCAGTAGGCTTCAGTACTTTGGAAGTATTCCTTCCTTCAGAGACCAAAGTTTCTTCCGAAGGCAATTTTCCACTGTCTTCTTCTTTATTTTGGAGCTTCCGAAGGAAAGAGATTTTCCTTCCAAAGCTGGCTTCTTCTTCCCAAGACTCATATAAGATTCTTTCTTTGTGATGTGGAGAGTACTCTTTGGAATGTAAACACAATCCTTAGCAAAGTGAGAGGTACTCCCACACATAACACAGTCCATTTTCTTCCTTCTAGGAGTCTTCTTTTGTGAACAAGGCTGAACTTGATCACTTTCACTCTCCATCTTCATCTTCTGAGATGATATGGCAATTCTTGTGGGGTTAGAATTACCTTGGAGCTTGATAGTTCATGTTGTACAGTAGTGGTGCACAACTTATCAGTCTTCTTCATGATGATGGGATGACTTGGACATGAACTAGAACTCTTGTTGTTGGAGTTCAAGTTTGTGTCCTCAGCTTTAACAACTTCAAATCCTTTAGAAACAAAGACTTGTTTCTGTGCAGAGCTGAAGGTGGCCTTGATCTTTTGTGCCTTCTTTGCCGTTCTCTTGCTCTTTTTAATCAAGTCTTTCTCTTGGACTTGGTCATCCCAAAAGCTTTACTTTCCTTAGAGGGATGATTACCCTTCTTAGAATTCTCTTCTCCACTCCTCTCATAGCCATTCTTCATCATCTCCTCTTCATCCTCTTTAGTCAAGGGATCTATGAGAGAAAGCTCATCTTCACATGTTCCACACCTAGAAGATCTTATAGACAAGACTGTGTGTGGAGAAGCTATCTCACAAGATCCCAGTCCCTGCTTATTCTAATAACAAACTTTTACATGCAAGGATGAGGATATCATGTTCTTAAAGGTCTCTTCTTCAAGAACACATTTTTCTGCCCTGGCTTTGCTGATCACAAGCTCAGCCTGGCATTCAGTAAACTTGGTTATGAGATCCTTGATCTAAGTCCTATAATTTGTGTGTTCATGTTTAAGAACTTAAATGGTTTTCTCTAAGTCCTATATATTTAGCTTATAATCATTTTCAGCCTTTATGAAATCAGATTTTAAAATATTCAAGGACCCAAGATCAAATCTCATCTCTAATTTGTAGGGCCTATATCTATTAACTTTAGCAATACATTCAGGAATGCAAAGATGTTCCAATACCTTGGCTTCATCATGGTCAGCCATGAGTGCTTGATTTGGAGATGCATCTTCCACCTAAAAGCTCTAGTCAAAGCCTCCTTCTTCAACAGCAACTGCAGCTTGTTGCTTTGGCTTTCTATTCTGGGGAGCTCTCTTAGTGTAGTTTGGTTTGGCTTGAGTCTGGCCACCATTTTTTCTTGGGTGCCTTACACTCTCTAGCAAAATGTCACATCTGGTTACAGTTGTAACACTTTACCTTGCTTTTATCCAGCCCAAACTTTCCACTGCTACACTACTAGGAAACTTACTCCTTGTCCTCTTATAGAACTTCTTGGCTCTGTGAGTGAGAAGAGTCATCTGGTGAACTATCTACATATACTCCAGATCATCTAGATGGATACAGCCAAATCTTCAAGGGTGAAGAGAAAGTTGTCTGTGGATTCATCAGTAGAAACAAAGGCATGAGAAGAGCTTGTCTCTTGGAAGGGACTTCCTTGAGTGTAGCTTTCTCTTGGAGTCTCTGGGAAGGTGATGAATGGACCCTTTTTTGAGTTGTCAGGTAGCATATGAGATGATGTTGAGGTTCTATGCTATCCCTTTCAGTCACATGAAGGGCTGAACTCATTTGATTGCTAGAGTTACCAGATGAGTTTTGCATGTTCATCTCCAT
>BJCM01266544.1:0-22974 GCA_018326385.1 Flaveria bidentis | reverse complement strand
TGGTAGACTTACCTATGGCAGTTTCTACATCAAAGGGCACCTCAACACGTCTACTACTAACAGGCAGTTTAGCACAGAAAGCAGCAGAAATAAAACTTTTACTAGCACCAGAATCGAACAACACAGAAGCTAAAGTTTGGTTCACTAGAAACGTACCGGACACAACATCAGGGTTAGTCCTAGCTTCTTCTTGTGTCATAGTGAATGCACTGGCGCTCGCCCTCGGCCCTTCACCTCCCGTCTTCTTCGCCCCGGAACCCTCAGCCCTCGGCTTCTTAAAATCTGTTGGGTTTCAACAATAGAATAAACTGAAGCTTACCAAATCATAATTACAGCCAACTGAAGATCTCTTTGTACGAGTTCAGAGACCAAGTTGATTACAACAAAACATTAATTCAACATGAAAAAGTCAACATCAAGACAATTAGAAAGTCAAAATTAGGTCATGTTGTAATATTAAGTATAAATAGACCCACTAGTGCATTTTTGCATGTGTGGCTTTTGTGTGTGTTTCTCATGGTGTAAATCACCATCCAAGGAGAAATCCTCTCCTTTGGGTGGGTTTGATTTAACCAGCCATCTATGATTATCATTGTAATCTGTTTATCAACACCAATGAAATCATAACATTATTATTATCCATCTCTTTGTTCTTTGATTCACACACGTCCACCCATCTTAATTTTGATTTCTAGATCTGAACGAGATGAATCCTAAGATCCAAGTTCAATGAATCTGAAATATTGATTTAGCATAATCTTTACTCATGTGACCACTTTCCCCACAGTTAAAACATTTGCCCGCAATGCAATCCTTTGCGATGTGCCCCGTGTTCCCACATTTGAAGCACACGTTCAATCCCATCCTACATTCCCCCGCATGCTCCCTTCCACACTTGCCACACCTCCTTGACCCTGCACTGGATGTGGCCCCACAGCGGTCATCCACCCATGCCCATTTGTTACCCGTCGAGGCATCACCCCGACCAACCGTTTTCCTGTTCCAGTTGCAATCACCACCACCCTTCTTGTTCGCTTCAGTCACCACCACCTCCCGCTCATCATATAGCCTTCCTGCCAAATCGACCGCCGAACTAAACGTGCTTGGTCGAGCAGCGATCATATGCTTGTGAACATTCACCGGTAAGCCCTGAATCTACCTCTTGATCATCCGAGACAGAGGCGTCACCTGATCCGGCATGACTCGTGCCATTTCATTGAATTTGATGGTGTACTGCTGGTGTTCATGGTTCCCGCCTCTAGCTGCAGGAACTCTCTCTCTATCTTATCCATCTCCCTATGAGGGGAGAACTCCTCAATCACCATCTTCTTCAACTCCTCCCACCTCATCTTTCCTATCGCCTGACGACCCTCGGCTTGGACTATGTTGTCCCACCAGCACATAGCTGAGTCCACAAAAGAGTGGGTAGCCAACTTCACTTTTTGGTCCTCCCGGCACTCGCTGATATCAAGAACAACCTCCATTTCCCTCACCCACCGGTGAGAAGCTGCAGCAATGCCGTTACCGTCAAAAGTAGGGGGCTTGCATCTCATAAACGTCCCGTAGTTATAGCCTCGTGCAGCCTCCTGCACAGGCTCTTCTTCTTCCTCCTCATCATCAGTTAGAACCGTTTCCGGCTTCGGTTGCTCCCATCCTCCCGAGGACCTGTTTCTCTCCTTTCTTTCCCCTTCTCGTACGGACTTGATAACTTCGGTCACTATAGACGGCAAGATCATCTGCATGACCTGATGAACTTCTTCAACCACCGCCTCTTTCACCGAGGCCCTTAGGTTTGCACTCTCATCCCCACCCTCCGGATGTGGGGTCTCGGGTTCTTCATGAACCACCTTTTCAACTTTGGGTCTCCCTCTCTTCGGTCGCAGTTCAGCACCGTGACCTCCACCCCGTGAAGCTCTCGAAGATCTACCACCAGCCATTCACACGCACACTGAAAGATTCAAACACCAATACGGTCATTCAAGGGAACAACTCAGTTTATGTCAAGTATAGTAAGTCCCTAATTACAGTGGCCGGTTGTGATTAGCCACTTACTTTACTCTTCATACCCCAAGCATTACCTGTCCTAACTACATCAATATTTAAATCTACAAATAACACATAACCAAATATAATGCACACATAAAACCGGTTAAGTTAGCAAATTACCTGATCGCACACAGCTACTCAGATTGGCATCCCATTCCCTTTCCCGTCCCATTTTCAGTTTAAGTTAAGGTTTATTTAGAAAATTTACACATTTCACTTAAACTTTGGCTCTGATACCAACTTGTAAGGCCCCGTTCCTGGGACGCTTACAGCTGGTAAATCATTGCGCATAAAACATGCATTTTCATTTATCTTACAAAAATATTGCAGCGGAAACATTCAAAATGACATCTCATTTCATTATAAAAACTTTTTCCAAATAATACATGTCAATCAGTTACAAAATACATTGTTTCATTATATCACAAAAGCATTAAATAAATGGATGCCATCCCAAAAGAGCTGAGTAGCCACCTTGTGCCATCCTCAGTAATCATTACATTCCAACTGGAAACACATCAAAGTCAGTGTTGCTGAGTGAGTTCTAGTTTATAAAATAAAACATACTTTTCTTTTGTTAAAACCGTTTTTTCTTTCATGCAATCATACATCATACGCACACATAGGTAATATCATTATTATCTTCTTCATTCGTTCATTCGTCTTTGTATCTTTTCTTGAACATCTGATATCTTCCGTACCAATACCATATGCTACACCCCGAACTATTTGGCTACTAGGCCGAAGTCTATAAATAGTCAGCTAAACATGGTGCTACAGTACCAGGGGTAAGCGGCAGAGGTTATATATAAATGGTCGATCACAAAGAAAGACCCCGATGTGCATCCTCCCGGGGTAACGAACCCGCACACCGTTGGGCTAACACCTTTTAATGGCGTGTCCCGATATCCAATGCTCGCAAGACTTTCATTACTTTCATTATTCATTAATGCATGTGTTCATCATGTTCCACTTTTCATTACTTTCCACTTTACGTTACGTAATACTTCATTTCATTCATTAACATAACATGTAAAGCCACAGGAAATATAAACATACATCATAATAAGGAACATCAGCATGCACAGTCATCACATCATATATGGCAACATCAACATAACATGCATCATGCATAAACATGCAACATCATCATCATGCCCAACATGTTGTCTACGGCCTCAATAGTCATCTTACGTGAACTTACGGAAACCTTTACGTCAAAACTTACATTTGATTTTCCCCCGAAAGTCAGAAGTTATACTACACTTCTCCTCGGGTGCAACAACCCTATTCAGGTGTATGGACACCCTTCAGTCGCATGGCCTCCATGCGACTAAACATCATGCGAATGAACCAATGCGGATGAATACTCATGCGAATGAACATCCAATTGTGCGAATGGACTAATGCGGATGGACCTCAAGCGAATGGAACTAATGCGGATGAGCACTTATGCGACTGGACCCTCAGTCGCATGACCTCCATGCGACTGGCCCCAATCGTGCGAATGGACTCTAAATCGTGCGAATGAACCTCAATCGCACCCCATTTGGCTGTATGGCCTCAAGTCGGTCGCCTAGCCCTAGCTGATGCAGAATGTAGTTCATTCCAAACCTAATCTGCCATCTTCGACCTCCAAGCTCATCTAAACCCATTCTAAGCCCAAATCAACCATCCTAAACCTTAGGGACACATACCACAACACCATTCAAGCACACACAAGCTCACAAACAAGGCTCAAACGAATCATACACACACATACACATATACAAACGGGTCAAACATGCACACACCCAAAAACTCGATTTTCAGATGTTTTCTAGCCCCAAATCATTCAAAATCGTTTAAAGGAGTGGTCCTAGAACTCACACAAGTGACCACAACAGGAAGAGCTTCGATTTGACTCGCTTCTCAACGATTTTGCTCACCCGAGTCAATCCGAACCAACTTTTCTTCCTTTTTCTCTTCTCCTCTCTTGTTTGGCTGAAATATGAGTGTGGGGAGAGGGTAAGGGCTGCCCTCTCCATTTATATACCCCCTCTCACCCATCTTTCTTTCGTTGGCGAGTTTGGTCCCTGGACTTTGGACTTTATTTCTTTTCTTCTTTCGTCGACTTCAAAATAAATAAATAACCGGGTGTTACAACTACTAAGTGTTATTTTGAATGATTGCGAACCCATTAAGTTTAACCTAAACGTTTATCAACAAGTTTTGACCTAGATTCGAGGCTATAGTGTCGAAAAGTTTTTCAGAATAGTTTAAATTATCAACAGTTTTTGTTATGGACAAATCTCATGTTTATGTGTCTTATGTTACAGAAACATGGCAGATAGGTGGATCATCAACACTAAGCACAACATTTGTGCTCACTTGGATGCCACCACTAGGAATGTTGTTGAGTTTGTGGGTATTATTGCATTTCTTAGGCGATCTAGGATCTACAAAGCCATATCTGCTCCCTACAAACCCTACCGGTCATTACAACAGGCTTTCTAGGAGGGGGCATCTGTTGACAGATCTATTGAGCCCTACTGTATCCGGAGTACCATTTTTGGAGAAGAGATTGAGGTGGTGGCAGCAGACATTCAACAAGTACTAGACCTGGATGATGATGTTGTTCACCCAACCATGTTACATCCTCTGATGGTACGAGGATGTTTTCTAAGGATGAAGTACACTAGGGACATCAACGCAGGTGCGCTCAACAAAAGCAACCTGTGTCCCCAGTTCAAGTATTTAGCACACGTCATTCTCAAGTGTATTGCTTAACGGAGGGGTGGATTTGATGATCTTTCTGACCAAATCTAGAATTCCTACGTGGCACTAGTGCTGAATCACCCCTTCAGCTTCTCCAACATGATCTACACATACATGATTGAGAACCTTGAGGCCAAGGGTAAAGAGAGCTTCTTCATGTATCCAAGGCTCTTGCTGATGATCATTGATGAGAAGCTCCCCTTACTACCCAAGGAGAAGGACGATGCAGTGATACTAGAGGTGATGGATGACACCACTCTAGGCAGGATGAAGGTGTATAGGGGGAAGCAGGTAAAGCCCCCTGTTAGGATATTGTTCGGGCATCTGGCTAATAGGAGGAAGTGGTGTCACGACGATAGTGATTCCGATGTAGAGCCTATTGAGCTACCCACCAATGACTCAGATGACGATGATGACCACGGTGATGGTCAAGGAGGTGAGGGTCCAGGAGGATCCGAGCCGGCTCCAATCCACCCTGCCTTTTAGATGGATGAGGAGGAGGAGGATGATGAGCCATTGGTACAAATGGTGGGAAGCCGGGTCGTAGCCACTGCGAGAGGGCTAAGGGCGGTTGGTGGATGCCCAGTTGAGTCTAGGGGTGACGATACTAATTCCACAGATCCTTCGTACACCCCGAACCAACCCATCAGCCTAGGGAGAGCTTCTATCTCTAAGGGCTCCAGGAAGAAGAGGATGGCTCACCCTTATGGAAAAAAGGGTAAGAGGCCTAGATTTACCTTGATCACATCTACCACCACTGCCACAGCCACCACTAATGCCACAACCGCCACCACTGCCACAACCACCACCACTGCAACAACCACCACCCCTGCCACATCTACCACTACTATCACACCCCCAACCATCACTACCACACTCCCAACCAAGACTACTCTAGCCACCCCTTCACCATCCACTCCTATCCCACCACCCATTTTCAATACATCCACCACTACCACCACCAGCCACCAAGCAGGTCCATCAACCCACTCTACATTCACCACTGGAACAACTCTACCCCAAATTAGGGTAAGAAGAACAGCTCACCAACCTAAGCAGCATCGTGCTAAGGCTACTTGCCACTGATGAGCTAAGGGCTTCACAACTACACAAGATGATGGAGGTGAATGCTGCCCAAGCTAAGCAGATAGTGCATTTGAGCGAGAAGAGTGCTCAGTACAAGAGGGCTTTAAGTCGTGCCCACCATGCGCTTACAAGCCAAAATGAGTTGGTGTTGGCTTCGGTTAAGAGGATTGAGGAGTTGGAGGCCAAGAACAAGAAGATCATGCTCAGACTTAAAGGATCAAAAGATGAGCCTCTAAAGATCCGGAAAGGTGAAGATGATGATGAAGATGATGGTGATGATGATGAGTCTGGTGAAGAAGATGATAGTGATGATGAAGGACTAAGGGGAAAGAAGAAAGAAGATGATGATGAAGAAGAAGGTGATACGGCTGCATCAACATCTGCTCAAGGTCAAGAAAGGAGGACCAAGAGAGCCCAAGACCAAGGAGCATCATCCTCAGGCCCTACTGTTGAAGAACTGACGGATAAAGATAAAAATCAAACATCTCAACAAGATGAATATGATATTGCTCCCCTTCAGCAAATCAAGTCTCAATTCACAATGATTCTTGATTTGCAAGGGATTGTAAAAATGTCGGTGAACTACACTCCCGAAGAAGGAGAAATCATACACGACCTGACTGATGAGCAACTTGAAGATATGTTCAGGCTAAATCCAGATAAGTTGGTCAATGACGCTCCAAAGGTTGATATTTTGAGTGATGACAAGCTAAAAGACGTAGATGAACTAGAGATTGAAGATGTGACAGCCGAACACTATCCAAAGTACACTGACCGAGAGGGCAATGTGATCCCCGACTTGGGTGACACTCTCGGCAGTGCTACATTCGACAAACTAGATGAGATGGAAAAGGAAACAGAGAAGAATGAAAGCCAAGCCCAATCCTCGAACGCTGAAGTTGATATAAAGAAGGCTGAATGGGCAGCTTGTTTTGCTGAGATACGAGCCCAACACACAGCTCAAAAGCAAAATTCCTACACCAAGCTCTACAAGGTCAAGAAGCATATAAAGTTGTCTTGCAAGATTATTGCGTGTGCATATCTTGAGGATTTTACCGTTTTTGCTGTTAAGAGTGAGAAAGGGGTAGAGTACTTCAGATATCCACATGATGTGAAGACTCTCCCTGGTTTTGAGCTCAACCAGATGGCACACCTAAATTTGTTATATGCTGACCCGAGAAAGATGTCAAGCTGGTTTGAGGATACTCTAAGGAAAGAATACCACACCAGATGGGTGAACTTCAGACCTCAACAACTGAAGAGGTACATTTGTAGGTCCAAAGTAGATCCCATTTCTGGAAAGCCTAAAGTGGTGCTGAAGTGGAGTCCTCCACGCACAATGTCAAAGATTCCCTTACGGGAAATACCATAGGACTTCACTCCACACTTCAAATGGTGGTATTGTGATAGGAGAATAGGCTAAACGGTCATAGTGCTAAATCAAGCAGAAAAATGGAAACTATCTGGGTATTCGACCCTATCTGGCTAACAAACTTGTCTGTAGAAGATGTCTATACATTGTACAAGTTGCCACTATTCTATGATGCGCAAGATATTGTACAAGCCCTCTAGTTCTAGAATGTTATACGACTCTGTTTTGTATTTGAAATACATGCAGGAGTTACTAGAAATGAGAAGTAAAGGAGATTTGAGGAGCTAATGACGAATGTCAGACGTTAATGTAAACTAGGTCCAAGGGAGAGTTTGTTGATACATAAGTACCTAGTTTAGGAGCTTAATGTAAATGTCTGTCATGTCTTACATATATGTAATGAACGAGTTGAAAGAAATACAATATGTGATTAATGCTTATAATGTTTAATGTTTCATTGTTTACTGTGTGACAAAGTATATTGAACCAACTATATAGGTTTGAGGTTATTGTGCATAGTTCTTAGTCAATAATGATTGGGAAATGTGTTCAAACTTAATCGTATGAAATTTTCATGTGAAAGGACCATGCTAATGGACCATATGCATGAATACATCATGCGAATGGACCATTCGCACGACTGAACCAGGAGACTGGATCAATCGCACGATTGAGACATGAGATTGACTCAGTCGCACGACTGAACCTTCAGTCGCACGACTGAACCTTCAGTCGTGCGCATGAATCAATCGCATGTTCCAGTCGCACGACAGAACCATGCTAATGGTTCAGTCATACGATTGAAAACCCTAACCTATTAATACCACCTAATTCGTGGAAAAATGGAACACTTCAAGACTTTTGACACATATTCGTACCCTAGCCATCCAGAGACTCAAGAGTGCCTGTTCCAACTTCATAGTTCACAGTTGATTGTGTTCTAATCGTTCTTAACATTTCGTTAATCGTTAGATTGATCAAAACTGCATTCTCACTGATTGGATCGCCAATCAAATAGGATTCCGCACTATTTGATCTGGTTTCACGCATTATCAGTTAGTACTCCGTACATACACGGTCCTAACAACTGTACATTGAGGTTTTGAGTCTGTAACTTTCTACTTCATGTACTTTATCCTTTTTGTAATAGATAAGGATGTGAGCTTTGGCATGTCATACTCACTAGTCAAAAGGCAATCTGCCTTTTGACTCTACAATTGATTTTGTTTTTTGTCTAGTCAATTGTATCCAGCTGTGCTTTAAAGTATGGTTCTTGTAACTTTCATTTATGATTTGTAACACTTGTAATAGAACTTGAGAAAGCAATATACTGCAATCTTGAAAACCATATACTTGTGTATCTTGTTCTCTTGTTTTGTCTTTTACTTAATTACTTGTGTTCTTAGTATCATCTATTGAGGTTAATCCAGTTCACTGTTTGATTAAGTTAAGTTTATTCTCCTCTTTGTGTTGTTGTGTTGTAAGTGACCACCCTTCAACGGTCCTGCATCATTCAATCATTTGTATCGTGATTCGATTTGTTTGGACTTACAAAATGGTATCAAAGCCTTTTTGCTCTTGATTGTTTGGGGTTTTGGTTGGTTGAGTTCAATATCACTAGTTCATTAATTTTTGGTCAAATTTGAGTGTATTTGATATGGAATTTGATTGAAATTGGTTAGTTCTTGGTTGGAAAGCCTTAGTAATCATCAAATCTCAAGTTCATTGAGATTTGAGTGATTTTGGATTGCTTTCATGTTGAAAACGTTTTTCTGAATCATCTAGTGAAATTATAGTTCTTTAAGCTAAATTGTGTGCTTCAGCCAGTGAAACCACGAGTGTTTTGCTTATTGTGATTGTTTTTGCAACCTCAGCTAAAGTACAATCATTGAACAAAAGTTCAACAGTGCTTGTGATCCATTATCAAGGGAAATTGTTGCCGAATTTACATTTGAACGAAAGTTCAAGCTAGTTTCGAGCAAAACTGTCTGCGAAACTAGCATAATCAAGCAGTTTGCTGGCGAAACTACTGCCGAAATTATCAACGAAAGTAGTTACAAAATTACCCAATCCAGCGAAACTACCAATTCTCCTACAAAACTACAATGTCAAAGATGACTACTCTTACCTTTCCTGATTTGGAGAGTGTGGCACCCAACAGACCCTCGAGGCTGATCAATGGAGATAATCTTGAGGATTGGAGAGGTGTCTGGAAGCATTCTTTTTTTACACGGATCATAATCAATGGGAATCAATCATCTCTGGTTCACACATACCAACTGTTACTGTTGGAGATGTCATTTCTCAAACAAGGACCCAACCACATTTAATGAAAAGGATCTGAAGTTGATTGATAGGGAGCATAAGGCATTAGGGGCACTAAACTTTGTGCCTCGCACCAGACATTTAGAACCACTTTGCTGAACACAAGAATGCCAAGTCTATTTATGATGCTCTATGTGAATTTTACGATGGAAGTGATGAGTTAGTGAAAGCCAAAGGTATACAAGCTGAGAAGGAGTTCAACTCATTTGTGGGTTACAAGAGTGAGATTGTTACTGATTTGACAAACCGTTTTCCGATTGTCTCGAGCACTTTAAATAAATATGATGAAAAACTATCAAATAGTGAACAAGTTAATAGGTTATTGGATTCACTCCCACTGCAATGGAGTCTACAAGTGAGGATGCTGAAACAAGAAAAAGGGTTTACTGATTACAAGCTTATGGACATTATCAAGAAGCTTAAATCATTTGAATTAGACATGAAGAGAAGGGAGTTTAATCAGTCCATGATGCCCTCATCTAGTTTTCCACAGAATACTGCATTGCTTACTTCCACTACAAGCTCTCCAATGCAAGTATCAAGACAAGAAGGAGTGAACACAAATGTCTCATGTGATCAACTTGGTGGTAGTATTAACTCTATCAAAGATCAAGCTAACTCAAAAGCTACTTGTGGAACGTCAATCCCATCTGAAACAATGGCACTGTTTGGCATGTTTGTGCAAAGTTACGAGGCATTGGTGGCTGTAGAACTAAAATGGAAAGGGATGACTATGGAAGACATGTATCAGGTTGATCCAGATGATTTGGATGGCGAGGCATTGGTGGCTGGCAAATGGCAATGTTGACTCTCAAAGCAAGAAGGTTTATGGAAAGAAAAGGAAGAAAGAACTTTGGAGGTCAAAACTCCAACTCTAGTTTAGGTTTTGATAAATCCAAATTGAGATGTTTCAACTGCAAGCAGTTTGTAAATTTCAAAAGAGAATGTCCATTTCCAAATGTCACAGATCCTAGCAACTATGTAGTTCCAATATTAGTTTCGGGTGGAGGCAATAAGGAGAGTAAATAGAAGAAAGAGACAACTTTGATAACAAGTTTTGACAAGAGTGAAGAAGCTGAGGAAACGAAAGAAGAAATCAATCAAGCCCTTGTTGCTGAGGTCATAGAAGAGGATAAAAGTGTGAAAGAGTTTGACCCTTGCAAGGAATTTACAAGTGAAGCTGAAGTCTCTTAGGGTGTTACGAATGATAGGAAGGAGTATGTTGAGAATATTAGAACTGGTGATATGATGGTTGATGACTTGAAAAAAGTTGAAGGTGAGAAGGTGAAGTTAGCTGGGAATCATACAGAAGAGAAGAGCAAAGAGAAGAATGATGCTACAACTATTGTTGAGGAAAACAAGAAGAGTACTCTAGTATGTCAATGTGAAAAGGCTATGGCAGTTGAGAAAGTGGTGATGGGCCTTCCATATGAGGTAATACAAGACATGTGTTCTTTAGCTTGCAAGATAAGGTTATTTGGTGTGTATAAATCAAATCGTCTGTTACTTGATAATGAAAAGGACTTAAAACAAATTAATGAAGAGCTTAAACTAAATGAGTCAAAATATTTTGTTAAATTAAATGAAGCTTTAAAAGAAAATGAAAATTAAAAAGAATTGTTTTAGAAATAAATGTTGAAATAAAAACTTTGACTAAAAGAGTGGCACTTGCTAAGTTGAAACAAGTAAACCTCAGTTAAAGCTTGATAAATGGTTAATTTCTAAAATAAAACATGACGATTTGTGTAAATCATAGCGAGGGACTAGGATTAAAATGGGTTTGGGTTATGAAACTGCTTCGGTTTATCCTCCTCCTAGTACTTATTCTTATTAGCCTATGCCTATTCCACACCCTTCAAATGATTTCATTCAAACAGATACTAACAGTCTGTCTGCAGGTTTAGAAGGTGTGAATTCTAAGGACGTGCGTGAGGAGTACGGTTATGGACCGACGAGTGGGCTTGGATGCAATAGTTTTAGTACACCTAAACCTCAACATTCTGTTTTAGATCATAGTTCTAGTTTAAGAAATATTTTTGTTTCCCAAAAGTCTGTCTCAAACATTGATTCTATGTGTTCTAGTGTTGGTTCTTCTTCTTTATTAAATGATTTCAGATGTAATGATGATACTTCCAATGCTTGTGTGAATGATGTTGTGAATGATTCTCTTATCGAGTGTAAAGATTAAAATAAAAGTAATTGCTTTGAAAAATTCTTTTCTCATCCCATTGCATCATTTACAAGTACCACATGTTCTACAAATGTTGATGCATCAACATCTATAAATAATTATTCTTCAAATAACAAAACCAGAACCAGAGAAATGTATGAGACATACAATGATGTTGATTCGAGCTTATCTGAGTGTGATGAGGAAATATGTATTGATAAAATCCATGATTTATCTCATAATAGACCTACATTAAAATCTCATTGCCTTAGATATGGTAAGGATGATCATGTAGTAAAAAACTGTCCTAAGCTTCATCATAGACATGTTCATAGGAAATCTTTTGGCAGTAGATTAACTCATCTTGTTAATAACTTCTTTTGGGTTCCTCTTGTTAATCTGTTCATTCTATTTTTCATAGGACTCATTCACTAAAGCTATAAATAGTGTTTGGCATGTTGATAGTGGATGCTCCACACATATGACAGGGCTGAAGGACTTGTTGACAAATTATCACATCATCAATGGAGGATATGTTGCATTTGCTGGTGACAAGAAATGTGCTAAAATGATTGGTCAAAGGGAGGTCTCAAATGGATCCCTTACACTAGAGGAAGTTAATTTTTTGCGAGAGCTCACATTCAATCTTTTGAGCATCTCTCAGATCTGTGATAAAGACATCCCAGTTCTGTTCATGTCTAATGAATGTCTATTTTGAAATCCGGGTTTGATATTCCCGAGGAGATGGTGCTCATGCGAGCTCCAAGAAAGAATAATACATATCTTCTTGACATGGGATCTAAAGATTCATCATCTACTGTCACCTGCCTTCTATCCAAAGCTTCTACCTTTGAATCCTTCTTGTGGCATCGCAGATTGGGTCATGTTAATTTCAAAACTATTAACAAATTAGTTAAAAACCATATTGTTAGAGGATTACCATTAAAAGACTTTTCTGTTGTTAACAAATGCATGGCATGTGCTAAAGGAAAACAACATAAGAAACCTCATAAACCAAAACTTGAAAATAGCATTTCTAATCCCCTCAAGTTGTTACATATCGATTTGTTTGGCCTAATCAACGTTAAATCCAATGCAAAGAAATCTTTTTGCCTTGTTGTTATAGATGACTTTTCAAGGAATTCATGGGTGAGATTTCTAGCCCATATAGGAGAAGCTATTGAAGTTAATTCTTTCAATTGAAGTGATAAGAAAAAGGAAGGTAATGGCTATTCGAAGTGACAATGGTAACGAGTTTAGAAATAACATCTTTGATTCCTTCTAGGCAAGTAAAGGAATTTTGAGACAGTTTAGTACTGCCAGAATACCTCAGCAAAACAATGTTGCTGAAAGAAAGAATCACACCCTTATAGAAGCTGCTCATACTATGTTGATTGAGTCTGCTTTACCAATTATTTTCAGGGCTGAGGCGGTGAATTGTGCTTTCTATGTTCTTAACCTGGTGTTGATTGTAAAAGACAAAATAACGACTCCTTTTGAACTATTTCAGAAAAGGAAGCCATTGATTGAATTCGTTTGTCCATTTGGATGCTCATGTACCTTACGAAACACCCAATTACCAAAGATGAAATTTGAGACTGTGTTAGATGAGTGTTATTTCGTTGGATATTCATCCTCTCAGAAAGCTTATCACGTGTATAACAAGAGAACACGTATTGTGTAACATCCGTGTTGGTCCATGTGATCGAATTACAGTGCAAATGATGATAAGAAACGTTCAATATCCCATAACTATACTAAACAACAATCACAAAGGAGATTAATCAAAATAAGAACTCATTCATAATAACATAATGATCAATGACAATCAAAAACATAAAGCACAAGGATAATTCTGTGTATTAACAGCTTTGAAATGGTAACTTGCAACAATGATAATCGATTAGGGTTTTGCAAGCTTACCTACAATGAGAAGAAACAAAACAATAAGCGAAACTATTCTGCCAAAACTACAATTTCGCTAGATGAAACAGCAGTTTCGTCAGGTGAACAAAACAACAAACTGTGAGTGTACTTATAGTTTTGCTCACAGTTTCACTAGACTACTAAAATACATAAATCTAAGTACTTACAAAAGGAAAACTAACAAAAGATCTATTACACTGAAAAGTAAACAAACTAAACTAAAGGTGAGTCCAACCTACACTAGATCTTCAATACTCCCCCTAGGTTGGACCTCACCATATTCACTCGGTTTGATTAGTCTTTATAGCTCCAGTGTATTTTGTTGCTTTAGATTAGTCGTCATCATCTCCTGCAACAACTCACTCTGAAGCTTCAGCACCTGATTGTTTATTGTTTCCTCCTGCATCACTAGCTCCATCAGGATGAGCACTATCCCTCTCAAACTTCTTTGCCAAATCTTGAATATCCATGTTAAGATCATCTTGAGCCCTTATCCTTTCAGCTAATTTCTTCACCTTAGACCTCACTCCTCTAATCTTGTTAGCAACATTCATAAAAAGACTAGCTTCTTTTTGAGTCTCTTCTCCAGCCATAGCCTTTATGTGATTCTCACATAACACCAGTAAATCTTCATCACAGAAACTAAACAGTTCCAAGGATCAAAAACTTTAAAACTCTTTCCCATTTTTCACCCTAATCACAGCTTCCCCAGTGTTATTATCATAGAACCATTTTTCGAAATCCTGTAGCTGTTGGGGAAGTGGCTCAGATAATCTCACTCTTTTAACTGTCTTCGGTGGTTTAATTCTCAAAACAATTCGCACATTTCCCGTTTCCCAGTCCTTGTATTTCTTTGACCTTTTTCGTTCTGCTTTCATGTAACCAAATGATTCGAAGTTATCATTAAGCATGTTTTGTATTTCTTTAGCAGAAGAGTGGCTCTCTCACTCAATTATGCATTTAGAAGTGGTAGAGCTGCCAGTTGCTTGAGGTCCCATTTAGGCAAGGACTTAAATGCCTTCCTCTTATGCAAATAACTTATTTGACCTCCCCTCCTTTTAATCATAAACATTTTTAGCCCAGGATTGTAGGCCCAACTAATAATCTTCTTGTTAGTCTCTTTTTTACTCATCCCTCCCAAATGTTGGAATAAAGGAGTGAGTTCTTCTGGTTCCTTCTCCTTAACAAACCAATCAGATCTGTCCATATCAAAAACATCTTCAGGGTTCTTCCCTTTCTTTGCCACATAGACCAGAGGTCGCTCATCAACCTCATAGTATTCTGGTTCGGAATCATAGTCTGTAAGTTGTTCATCATCCTCTTCCTCATCAAGCAATCTCTTCTCCTTTTCAACATTCCTCTCCACAGACTTTTCTCTAATTACTTCTTCTCCAGCTAAATCCTTCTCCACATCAAGACCCATATCAACAAACCCAGCCTCATAGATTTATTCTTCATTCTCTCTTCCACCAACCTCATCTCTGGTTTCACCATCTCCAACATCAGTAGTTGCTGCACCAGATGTGCCCTCTCCTGCCTTGGAAGAAGTACCCACATTCAGAAATGGGTACTTTGAAGTGGCAGTCATATCATCTAACTCAGATGGAGTTAGTTGATCAGGCAGGCCGGCTGCAGCTTTCAGAAGGGTAATCTCTTCAAATAACTTCTCCAGTAATCGATTTTGGTCAACAAGCATCTTTTGCATACCTTCTATCACTTCATCCTTTTACTTTTCTCTAATCTCTTGATTTGTAAGTTTGGTCTTGATCATACTCAGTTCATTCGACAGAGAAGCATTCAGATTGCGAATCATGTCTTCATCCAGATTTCCTCTTTCCTCCCTTCTTTCAGTAAATCTTTCATGTCTCTGTTTGGACCGTCGCTTAGAATCAGCAGTATCGGCTCTCTTCTTCGACCTTCTTTCTTTCTCTACTCTTATTTCTTCAACTTGTTGAGCAATGTCTTCCTCAAAGTCATAATCCTTTTCTTTAGCATATCTTTTTCTTTTCCTTGTTGCTTCTGTTTGTTGTACCCTAGTCTCTTCAGCTCTTTTGTTTTCCGATTCATCCACCCGTTTAATATAACTCCATCGCTCTGGGGGATACATATTTTCCCAAAGATGGGTGATTTTTCCACTGAAATCATGGCGAATGGCACATCAATCAGTAAAAAACCAAGGGTTCATTTGTACCTACTTCTCCATGTTTTGGAACATTAGGTATAAGGTCGTCAAAGATCATCTAAAGAAAATGAGGGTATAGCAGCCATTTGTCTTTCTTTAGGGCCATCACGTTCTCAGCCATGCAAGCAAAAATCAGTTTGGTAATGTTGGCCTTCTCTCCTTTACAACATAACACCATTGCCTTCGCCTAATCAATGTTTAGACCGTCTGAACCACCTTTACGGTGAACTAGACACATGATAAAAACATGAGCAATGAACCTCCACTCCTTGGACAGGAAAGACCTTTTGATCTCCTTGCAAGAACCAAAAGCTGGTCCCTCATATCCCATGCTTCTGAATGCCTGGAACACCCCGGAGTCAGTCATGGTTACTTAATCTCCAAAATCCTCGTCTAGTCTCAGTATCCTCGAGACAGTCTCAATAGTGATGATCATTTCTTGATCAATGACTTTGGCAGTAATTCTTTGTGAATTTCCTCGTGTGTCATACTTTGCAGATCGCCAGAAGTCTCTGATATGAAGATCATAAATGGTAGTCATATGAGATATGGCATGGGCTATGGGTGATCTTTGTAACCATCTGATACAATCTCTGAATCCAACAGCCTTTGGATGTGTATCATCCAGAATAGCAGTAATATTGTTCCGCTCATCGAACTTTAAGTTAGCCATGAGATCCTGAAAAAGAGATCAGATAAGTTGAATAAGAAATTAGGGAATTAAGAAAAGAATAAAAGAAAAATTAAAATTAAAAAAATTTTGCTTGCCGATAGAATAGATTCGCTGACAGTTTCGGCCGGCGAAAGTGTAGATTCGCTGATAGTTTTGGCAGGCTAAAATGTAGTTTCGCTAACTAAAACATATCAACTTCGCTAACCTAGAAAGATAGTTTCAACCGGGCGAAACTGTACAGACTTATGTTCAAATCCGGTGAAACTAAAACTAGGTCGGCGAAACTGTTAGGTTCGCATGGATGGCATAACCTAAAAGTTTCGCTGAAATGTGAAGAACTTTCATTCAGTTTCGC
The DNA here is from genome assembly GCA_018326385.1 of Flaveria bidentis. NCBI lineage: Eukaryota > Viridiplantae > Streptophyta > Magnoliopsida > Asterales > Asteraceae > Flaveria > Flaveria bidentis. Next base: position 6,082 of record BJCM01266544.1, on the reverse strand, counting down.
AGGATAATCGGTAGTTTCATTGGATGAACAGCAAAGATACCGAAGAGACACAATTAAATAGTCTTAGAATGTGTTATTATTAACAAGATTAAAAGGATGTCCAGAGTTCGAAACTCACAGGCGAACAGAAAGCAAAAAAAACAACTAATCAACACCCTAAAATCACGAATCCACGAAAAAGTTTCGGGGAAAACCTAAAAAGCCGGAAGTTACGAAAGTGCGAAAGTGTGAGGAGATAATTTCGCAAAATGACTTAAATAGTAAATAGTTTCGCATACTGCGAAACTCTAGTTTCATCAGACGAAACAACAGTTTGCTAAGCGAAGTTGCAGTTTCGACAGACGGAATTCAGATCAAAATGACATCGCTTATAATGAGGATGTTAAGCGAAATTGCAATTTCGTCTAGCGAAACACCTAGCGAAAGTATAGTTTCCCTGCATTTTTCTTATTTTTTTATTTTTATTAGAATTAAAAACAAGGCAAGTATAATAATGCACAAAATAGATCGGAGATCACATCATCAAGATAAATATAGCGCAAAGATGAAGTAGATCATCGATCGGTAATGAGATCATATTGATAATAGAATCTAATCACAGTCTTGGAATGATTTTGAAGTAATAAAACAAATCAATAACGATTGCTGATATGTTTGTCCACTTAAACCCATGCCTTATCTTTTTCAACAAACAACATATAATTTGTTAAGGTTTGATTGGGATGCGTTAGAATGTTAGGACCCCACAATCATTTGGCAAAAACCCTCACCCAACCTCGGGATTTCTTGAATATTTAAAATGATCTTTACAGAGAAGGTTTGGGCATTAGTGTAAGTGATTATTATCAGGATATTGCATTCAGATATCCAATCATCATTTAGATGAGTTGATACAGATTAGAACAAATAGGTGAGAGCTCCAGGTCTATACTTACGTATAACAAAGGAGATGACCATTTAATCATGTGCCGATGAGAGCTCCAGGTCAGTACCACCGTACAGCAGAGGAGATCATCACTCCAGGTTAGTACCACCGTACAGCAGAGGAGATAAGCACAAACACAAGACACCAAAATACACCAATCATGGCCCAAGGATACGGTTTATATGATTTGCATTAAGGTGGGTGAAAGATCAATTCTCAATCCAATTTTTGTCGGGACTCAGTTTCCATGCAGGCCAAAATGATCGCGTAAATCCAGACATCCTTAAGCATAAATTTTAATTTAAATCATGATGTTGTTGTCTACTTTATTTGTCAGGCTGAGTCTATCAAGCATATCATTACAGAATTTGTTTGTTTGAGCATTATATTCATTTATTTATTTTATTATTATTTTTTTTAAAGATGTGAAACAGATAACAGCATCAATTACAATCATTTCTCATTTTAAGTACCAATCATGCAAGAAATACCATATCTCGAGGATATAAAATCATTTCTCATTATTTCCAAAATTAATACCCTAATTATAGAAATGCCCTCCCCAAAATTTATAATTTATTACTTTTTTAAATATTATTATTATTATTATTATTATTATTTTATTATGTTTTGAAGAGAATAAAAAAATTAAAAGGATATTAACTAGAGATCAATTCATAAAAATGGGGTTTATCGAAAGTTTTTGTGAAAAGATCTGCTTTTTGATTTTTTGTGTCGATGGGTATTATATCAATAAAACCCTTTTCATGGGCATCACGGATTGCATGAATCCGAGTTTCGATGGGCTTGGTGCGGGAATGATGAATAGGATTTTTAGCAATCCCGATGGCTGCTTCGTTATCGCAGAACAACGGCGTGTGGAGAAAGTTAATTCCGTAGTCAATCATTTGGTGTTGTATCCAAAGAACTTGGGAACAACAGCTAGAGGCAGCAATGTATTCTACTTCTCCTGTAGAAAGAGAGACAGTTGTTTGTTTCTTACTCTGCCAAGACACCAGAAAATTTCCCAGGTATTGACATCCTCCGGATACCGATTTTCTGTTTAGCCTGCAACCATTAGAATCACTCTCAGAATAAGCATGTAAATCAAATTCCCACCATAAGGATACCATAGACCTAAGCGAGATGAGCCTTTGAGATAACGGAATATCCTCTTGACAATTTTCTCATGTGACTCTTTTGGAGCCGACAGATATCGAGCACATTATCCTACAACAAACATGATATCAGGACGACTGGCTGTAAGATACATGAGAGAACCAATCATTAACCTATAGAGGTGAGGATCAATAGGATTCCCATTCTCATCTGGAGTGAGACAAGTCTGAGCGGTGAAGGGAGTCATTTCAGGAGATGCGTCGTCCATCTTGAATTTCTTCAAGATTTCTTTAATATACTTCTCCTGATTAATAAAAATTCCTTCTAGCTTTTGTTCAACTTACAAACCAAGAAAGAAGTACATTTCTCCCATCATACTCATTTCAAATCGTTGACGCATCATTTCTTCAAACTCTTGACACAAGACAGAATTTGTTGATCCAAAAATAAAATCATCAACATAAACTTGTACAAAAATCATTTCACCATTCACTTCCGTTTTGAAGAGGGTCATATCGATGGTACCACGAGAGAAACCATTGCTCAAGAGATACTGTGTCTGGGTCTCATACCAGATTCGAGGTGCTTGATGAAGACCATACAGAGACTTGTCAAGCTTGTAGACTTTATCAGGAAAGTCAGGATCCTCAAAACCTGGTGGTTGACACACAAAAACTCCTCATCAATGTCCCCATAGAGAAAAGCACATTTAACATCCATCTGATAGACCTTGAGCTGTTTATGGGCAGCATGAGTGAAAAAAATCCTAATTGTTTCAAGACGGGCGACAGGAGCGAAGACTTCAGTATAGTCAATCCCTTCTTCTTGAGCAAAACCTTTCACAACCAGTCTAGACTTGTTACACACTACCACACCACAATCATTTGGTTTGTTTTTAAACACCCATTTAGTACCAATTGGGCATTTGTTGGGAGGCAAGTCAACCAAAGTCCATACTTTAAGCTTTCTGAATTATTAAAGCTCCAATTGCATTGACACCACCCAACAAGGATCCAGTAGAGCGGCGTGCACATTTTTCGGAATAGTTTGGGAAATGAAGCAGGAAAAGAGACAGATATTAATCAATCCTGATTGACTTCACGTCCGAACACCATCAGAGATAGATCCAATAACAATATCAAGCGGATGATCTTTCAAAGTTTTATAGTCGGTGTCTGAAGGGAAAGTGTGAGGAGAAGCTTCACTCACAGATTGTGTAGGATTAGATGAGGGACAGATAGAGGGAATAGGTTGTGAGGGAATAGATAAAGATGATGAGGAAGGAGATGTTGGTGAAGAAGAATCCGGCAATAGGGAAGATGAACCAACATCAGCTGAAATAACATCAGATGTAGATGGAGTGGAATTGTCAGGGATGTAGAGGAAGAGATAATGTTGGTTTGAACATATGGAGTGAACGCATCATCGTCAAAAGCTGGAATATTGAATGAATTATACATAGTATCGGAGTCAAAAAACCATGCTGGTTCAGATCGAACATCAGAAGAGTTAGACTCTTGCCAATCAACATAGAACGACTCTTGAACGATACGGGTTCTCTTGTTATAAACATGATAGGCCTTTTGAGATGATGAGTATCCGACAAAGTAACATTCATTAGATACAGCACCAAACTTTGTCTTTTATGATTGAGTGTTTAGAAGAGTGCATGAACATCCAAATGGTCTAAAGAAATCAATTAAAGGTTTCCTTTTATGAAAGTGTTCATAAGGAGTCTTCATCTTATCCTTGACAATCAACACTCGATTTAAAACATATGAAGCACAATTTACAGCTTCAGCCAAGAAGATAATGGGTAAGGAAGATTCTATCAGCATTGTACATGCAGCTTCAATGAGAGTACGATTCTTTCATTCAGCTACACCATTCTGTTGGGGTGTCCTGGCGGCACTAAACTGTCTTACAATCCCCTTTTGAGCACAAAATGAGTCGAGAATCTGATTTTTGAATTCTGTGCCGTTGTCGCTTCTCAGACCCAAAACCTTTCTCTTGCTGATTGTCTCGATAGAAAGAATTAATTTTTGTAATTCTTCAGCAACCTCTCCTTTGTGAGCTAGAAATCTCACCCAAGAATATCGGGAGAAATCATATGTAACAACAAAGCAAAAAGATTTTTAGCAATAGATTTAACGCTAATTGGGCCAAACAAATTAGTATGTAACAACTCGAGAGGACAAGTTATGCTGTTTTCAAGATTGGGCTTATGTGGTTTTTTGTGTTGTTTGCCCTTGGCACAAGCCATACATTTTTCGTTAACAGAAAAATCTTTTGAAGGAAGTCCTCTCACGAGATTGTTTTTCACTAATTTGTTTATAATTGTAAAATTAACGTGACCCAATCGACGATGCCATAAGAGAGATTCAAAGGTTGAAGCTTTAGAAAGAAGGCAAGTTGCAATAGACTTTGACTCGTTGGAGTTCATATCAAAACGATATGTGTCATGTTTTCTAGGAGCACGCATAATAATCAATTCTTCTGGAACATTAATCTATGATTTTAAAAATAGACATTCACCAAATTTAAACAAGACTGGGATGTTTTTATCGCAGATTTGAGAAACACTCAGAAGATAAAATGCCAGTTCCGGAACATGGTTGACTTTTTCCAAGGTTAAAGAACCATTAGAAACTTCTCCTTGCCCAATCACCCTTCCACCCTTTTTGTCGCTAGCAAAGGCGACATATCCTCCGTCAATAATCCTATAATTGGTCAGTAAGTCTTTCAGCCTTGTCATATGTTTTGGAGCAACCACTATCTACATGCAACATGCTGTTCATAATTTTAGTGGATGACTCCTGAAATGAAATAAAGAACAGATTAGCCTGTTTAATAGGAACCCATGATTGAATCACTTTATCTTTGGATGAAGCAGATTTTTTGCATAAGAAATTATTAATCAATTTTGTTAATTTATTTCAAAAATAATTCCTGTTAAGATGTCTATTAAGCATCGTAGGACAATTTTTGATAAGATGATCCCCTTGACCACACCTGAAACAGTGAGGTTTGTGTTTAGGTCTGTGATGTGATGAGGTAAGAATATGATCAATGATAATTTCCTCATCACATTCAAATATACTAGAATCAAAATCACTAAAAGTATCATACATGCCAACAGGTCTTAGTTTATTTAAACCAGAATCATTATTTACAAAAATAGATGAATCTCCGTTTGACGTACCAGTAGAACTAGTTCCACTGGTACTAGTTTCAGATGAAGACGAAATTCTTTGATCAGATAAAGACATATTTGATGGAATGAAAGATGGAATGGGATGAGAAAAGAATTTTTCAAAACAATTGATTTTAGTTTGCTCAGTTGACTTAGCAGATAGATCAGTTACAACACAAACATCATGAGGAGAGAAAACATCACCATAATGTACTGATTTAAAAAATGAAATAGAATTGTCATGAGAACATGAGACATCAAAGTCTGTTACAGGAGAACTAGAAACAGAAACAAAATTTAAACTAGATGTATGATCTAACAAAGACGACTGACACTCAGGTGTACTAATACTAGTGCATCCAAGCCCACTAGTTGGTCCATAGTCGTAGTCTTCACGAACGTGCTTAGAGTTGACACCCGCTAAACCTGCAGACATACTGTCAGTATCAGTTTTGATTAAATCATTAGAAGGATGAGGAACAAGCATAGGAGAATAACAGTAAGTACTAGGTGGAGGATAAACTTTTACATTTTCATAACCCAATCCTGTTATAATCCTAGCTCCCCGTTGAGATTTACACAGATCATCATGTTTCATTCCTGATATGGTCCATTTGTCCAATTTTGACTGAAGTTTGCTCGTTTCGAATTCAGCAAGGGCTACTCTTTTAGTCAAAGTGTTAATCTCAACATTTCTTTCTAAAACAATTCGTTTTAAATGATCATTTTCTTTTAAAGCTTCATTTAATTTAACAAAGTATTTTGATTCATTGATTTTAAGTTCATCATTTATTCGCTTTAAATCCTTTTCATTATCAATTAATAGTCGATTAGCTTTGTAAATT
>BJCM01266543.1:0-17709 GCA_018326385.1 Flaveria bidentis | reverse complement strand
GTGGAGTGAAGTCCTATGGCATTTCCCGTAGTGGGATCTTAGACATGGTGCGCGGAGGACTCCACTTCAACACTATTTTCGGTTTTCCAGTTATGGCATCAACCTCAGACCGTCTGATATTCCTCGTTAGTTGTTGAGGTTTGAAGTTGACCCATCTGGTGTGGTACTCTTTCTTTAGAGCTGTTTCAAACCAGCCAGACATTTTGCGTGGATCAGCGTATAGCAATTTCAGCTTCGCTAACTGGTTAAGCTCAAATCGAGGAAGAGTCTTCAGATCGTGTGGGAACCTGAAGTACTCGATCCCTTTCTCACGTTTAACTGCATAAACGTTAAGATCTTCAAAATATTCCCATGCGATGATTTTGCCCGACACTTGTGATGTTTCTTCACTTTGTACAGCTTGGTGTAGACAGTCGACTTTGAAACACTTCGTTGGGCTCTTATTTCTTCAAAGCATGCAGCCCACTCAGCCTTTCTGATATTGACTTCAGCGTCCGAGGCTTGGGCCTTATCTTCAGTCTTGTCAGACTCTTGTTACAGTTTATCCAGAGTCTCAAAGGTTTCACTGACGAGATTTTCTCCTAGATTGGGAATGACATTACCCTCAATGTCAGTGTACTCTGGATAATGCTGGTCAGTGACATCTTCAATCTCTATTTCATTAACGTCGTTGAGCTCGTCGTGACTTTCCACATGGATTGTTGGAGCATCCTTGACAATCTCATCAGGATTTAGCTTGAACATTTTTGCAATTTGGTCATCAGTGAGATTGTGAATTATCTCTCCTTCTTCAGGAGTGTACATCACCGGTCTCCTGACTATTCCCTGCAGATCAAGAATCATTGTGAGCTGAGTCTTGATCTGTTGGAGGGGAGCAACATCATATTCATCCCTCTGGAAATTTGGATCTGCTTGATTTAAACATGTAACACACCAATCATTAGTTAATAATCAAAACAGAAACATTAACATTAAATATAAACATTTATTACATTAATGTGATACAAGATTCAAATTCATATGATTTAAAGAACATAAACAACTAAGTATTACTCTTTTCTTGGATCATGTGCTCCTCTGCTGACGGGGCGGATGTGGAGGCACCTTGGTATTGTGCTTTCTTATTCCTCCTCTCACTTGCTGATGTGGCACCCGCAGCAGATCCATCATCATAATCATCAACATCATCATCAGCATCATCACCAGCATCGGTATCATCCCCATGGTCATCACCATCATCACCATCATTATCACTGTCATCATCATCACCATCATCTCCATCTCATTTTTTGATCTTTAAGGGCTCATCCTTTGATCCCTTGAGCCGCAGCATGATGGTCTTGTTGGTTTCCTCCAACTCCTCTATTAGTTTTGCTGATTAGGCATGGTGCTCCTGCTGCGCAGCCATCTGCTGCGCCTGCTGCTCTATCAACTGTGCCTGCTGAGATATTTGCAGAGATTGGACAACAGTAAGTTCTACTAGCTAACGAATCTGAGCAGTCTTCTCGTCATCCACAGCCGAAAGCTTCAGCACCATACGGTTAAGTGCCGAGAGTTGTTCCTCTACCCCACTAGGAGGTAGAGAGGATCCAGATGTATAGGATGGGCATGATGACGGTCCTGCATGGTGGCTAGTGGTGGTGGTCGTGGCAGTGGTGAAGATTGGGGGTGGTATAGATGAAGGTGGTGGTAGAGGAGTGAAGATTGGGGGTGGTATAGATGAAGGTGGTGGTGGAGTGGGTGTGGTAGATATGGTGGTAGATAGGATGGTGGTAGTAGGTGGAGTGGTGGTAGTAGGTGGTGGTGGTGATGAAGGTCATCCTCCTCCTCTTCTTCTTCAAACCATGGGGCTGAGCCATCCTTTTCTTCCTCGAGCCCTTCAAGGTGGATGCTCCCCATGGAACACTTCTGGCTGATCAGGAGTATAAGTAGGATCAATGTCAGCCTCTCCCGACTCGCCAGGGCATCCTCCAACCTCCCGAATACCTCGGTCGGTGGCAACCACCCGGCTCCCCACAGTCTGAGTCAACGGCTCCTTGTCTGACTCCTCCTCCTCATCAGGTCTGAAGTCCTGATGGAAACCAGCAGTCTTTGTTCCCCCTTGGGTTGGTGCTGGAGATGCTATATCAGCAGTGGGGGCCCTCATATGAGTGGGCCCTCTATCTCCACCATCGCCGTTGTCATCGTCGTCGGAGTCATCGTCCGGGAGCACAAGTTGCTCCACATCCGAGTCACTGTCAGCGTGGCGCCATTTACGCCTTTCTGGTGCCACGTAATCCTCCTAGGCCAGATGCTCGAACAATCTCTTCACAGGGGGCTTAACCTGCTTCCCCCTATAAACCTTCATACGACCCAGTGTGGTGTCGTCCATCACCTCGAGCACCACAACATCCTCCTTCTCCTTTGGCAACGAAGGGAGCTTTTGGTCAATGATCATCTGCATGAATCAAGGGTACATGCAGAAGCCCTTCTTCCCTTTCCCCTCAATGTTCTCCACTAGGTAGGGGAAGATCATCCTGGAGAAGCTGAACGAGTGGTTCAGCACCAACGATGCGTAAGCATTCTGCATCTGGTCTGAGAGCTTGTCGAACCCTCCCTTCCTAAAAGCTATGCACTTCAGCAGCACATGTGCGAGGTACTTGAACTGGGGGCACAGGTTGCTCTTGTTGAGCACCCCTGCATTGAGGTCCCAGAGTACTTAGCTCGCATAAAACATCCTCGAACAGTACGGGGGTGTAATCGAGCGGGACACTCAGCATCATCCCCAAACTCTAATATTGTCCTTAGATCATCCTCAGTGATCTCGATGGGCTGACAAAAAATAGAGCTCCTGATCCGGTGGGGCTCTGAGGTCCGGTCAACTACTACGCCTTCCCAGAAGGCCTGCTGGACTGATCGGTATTGTGTGCAAGAAGTCGATATGGCTCGGAAGATCCTCGATCTCCGTAAGAAAGTAATAATGCCTGAGAAGTCAACTACGTTCCTGGATGTCAGATCCAGATGAGCACAGATGTTGTGCTTGGGGCTCATAGTCCAACGACTAGCCATCTGTTACACAATGAATATAAACATTAGTGTCCGTCAATGAGTAATAAAATGAATCATTTGAACTTGAAAATTTTCTGTTATGTCATGTGAATGAAACTGTGCGACTGAGATCTAGTCGTGTGAATGGGCAGTGCGACTGAGATCTAGTCGTGCGAATGACCATATACGTACGACTGAACATGCGACTAGACTCATATGTATGCTATCTCATGCGTTTACACCAGTCGTGCGACTGAACTCACATGCATGATTCAGTGGTGCGGCTGAACTCATACACATGATTCAGTCGTGCGGATTAGCCATTCGCCTCGCTCAGTCGTGCGACTGAGGTTCATCAGTTTGTCCATTCGCATGACAGACTTACTATTTAATTCAAAATTTGGATTTTGAGCAAACTTTATTGTTAAACGTCGTGGTTTGGCTCATTAGACTCGCATTTTACCAACAAAACATATTATAACCTTTAATCGCACAATGGACTTAGTTCTCTTAGTTTATTAGTTGATCTAAGTCTCGGTTCTTTTTAGGGTTGAGTTCAGTCGAATTTGGGCATGAATCATTTGACATTTTCATGGATTGCATAGCACATTACCTGTATAGTAACTACAAATCGTCAGAATGCAATAATCAGTAGTCTAGTATGATCAAATGAAAATCGGGCAGGGTAACGGTATGTTCGTGCGATGTAGGGACGATTTGGGAGTGATGAACAACTGCGACCGACTCCCCTCTATTTAGACTAGGGCTTCCTTCAGTCGTGTGACTGAGCCCAGTCGCATAGTTGATTCATACGACTGAAGATCAGTCATGCGACTAGCACAGTCGGTCACCTCCAGTCGTGCGACTAGAAGTCAGTTGTGCGACTGTGTAATTCGGTCACCTTAATCCATGCGATTAGCACATTTTAGTCATCCAATCATGTGATTTTAGTCATACTGATGGCCCAATCGCACATTCGTATGCTCCAATGGTACGACTGGTCCATACCCATGGTCCAGTCGTGCGAATGAATCATACTCATGGTTTTTGACTTTATTGACCACCTCAGACGTGATCCTTTTAACTTTTCATTAAACTTTATGAGCAGTTGATCATCTCAGACATGATCATTTTAACTTGAAAAACTTATTGACCACCTCAGACGTGATCCTTTTAAACAATTTGTCACCTCAGACGTGACTGATTTTACCTTTGAAAACACGTTTGGTCACCTCAGATGTGACCCTTTTAGATGATTAAATCCCCTATTGAAATCCATGACGTAGTCCGATATCAAACAAAACTGAATTTGACTAAATTTAAACAAATTGAAAAGTTAAACTGAAATATAAAACTAAAACTTGTTTTTGATGTTTTGTGTGAGGTGTAAATCCTAAGATAGAAATCTAATGGATTCTGTTCCGGAATAGGCAGCTTCAATTTATTTTGACCATAACTGGACCAATTCAATATGGAATCATACAGGCAAGTCAAATCATTTGGGACATGTTATCAACACCTTTTGATGCTCACTTCTAGTTTTTCATCTAGAGTCGTTAGCAAGTTTAGGAAATCATACTAGTACTATTAGATCCCCACATTGATTTGTACTTTCAAGAATTGTAGCCATGATGAATGTCAGTATAGTGGTCCTCTTAAATCCATACATAGACTTTTGACGCAGATTGGTTATAGTTAAAAGTTTGATTATTTCAACCAACATTTGTGGATCCCACACTAATGTGGTAATCAACATTCCTTAGGATATTTTTGAGCGGTCTACAAGTATTTTGACAAGAAGAAACTATTCTTGGAGCTTTCAAAGAGAAGCCAGGCCTTAGGTCAGTGCCATCGCACAACAGAGAGGCGGCAAACAACAATGAATTCTAGAATATCTAGGTTATGCTTATCCTCAGGTCAGTGCCATCACACAACAGAGAGGCACATAACCTATCTTCTTGTTAGAGCATCTTTATTTTTTTCTTTTGCAAATAACGCACCAACAACATAAGTTATTAGCTTGATAGTGTTTACTTTTTCATTTTTCCATGCTTTGCTCTATTTATGGTCAATCGCACACATTTGTGGCGTTTATTTGCTCGTCACCCCTTATTGGAATTTTGTTGATTGTGTTAACCAGTGATAAAATAGGAAGCCACAGTCAGTTGAAGAACTTAGTTTAATCTTGAGATCACCAACAAGGCCTAATCATCTATTGTGTTGAATCTACCGACATATCATCTGTGGTCTAGCAACCTCTAGGTCTACTTTCTTTGTGTTACCTTAGTAATAACCAGTTTTACTATCATTTTTCCTTTTATATTGCTCAGACTACAGAGACTTATACTTTGAACTTCGCATCTTATTCAATTTACACTTCTAAGGCCCCAATTGATTTGTTCTTGTGTACTATCATTTCCAAAGTCATTGAACAAGTATCACAGATACGATCTATTTTCTATCAGCTAGCCTCTCCTCCTTCCTCGTTTATTTTCATTTTTTTAAACGTATTGAATCTAAATGTTAAGAACGATTAGGAATCGATCTAATGCAATCTATGAACTTCGAGTATGTTCTTAGAGGTCCCTGGACGGCTAAGGTACGTCTGGAGTCGAAGTGTATTCAATGCTTATGTTTTTCCATGAATTAGGTGGTATTTATAGGTTAGGGTTGCTCATTCGGGCGACTGAACCATTAGCATGGTTCAGTCGTGCGATTGAGCCATGCGGTTGATCCATTCGCATGACTGAGTGTTCAGTCCTGCGACTGAGCCAATCTCATGTTACAATCATACGACTGATCTAGTCTCCTGGTTCAGTCGTGCGACTGAGTCATTCACATGAAGTTGTTCATGCGTATGGTCCTTTAGCATGGGCCATTCGCATGATAACTTCATATTACTAAGTTTGAATGTATTAATTGCCATTACATTATTTATATTAGTTCAAACAACCACAACCCTATATAATCAATTCAATATGCGTTAAACAACTTATTAATGAAATATTAAATATTATAAACACAACCAAACATTTACATTTCATTAAGTACCCAACAGTTACATAAGTGTAAGACACTAAATACATATTACATTAAATTCAGAAACTAGGGACACATGTATCTACACAAAGTAAAAGAAAGTATGATTTTAAATGAATCTCATGTAAGAGAACATAAATTATATCATATCAAAATTTAACTCTTTACAAAAAGATTTAGATAAACTAGTTTTTAGGAAATTACAGTTTAAAAGCACAAGTTGAGCATCTGACCACTTCCTTAACTAAATCCATGGCTGATCATGCATCAACTGAAGCGAAACTTTAGAAGTTTCAACTTTCATCTCAGCAATATGAGAAATTATTGAATCTCATATTGAATCAAAGAACAGGTATGGGTTGGGATATAATGTTGTTGCACCTCCTATAAATGATAATTATACAACCTTACTTGAAACAATGACAAACAAACTTGTCAAATCATTTTCTGCCATGAACGAAGTTTGAAACAAAATCTAATCAACAAGTAAATAATTATGAATATGAGGTGAGTGAAACCGAGTCATCTAACTTAGACAAAATTAAACAAAATGACTCAAAATTTGACTTGGATGATTGTGATGACTTTGATGATTTTGATGAACATGATGATGATCAACTGGACATTGGTAAGAATGTTGCATTTGAAACAATCATTCCTAAAGTTATTGAAGATAAAAAGTTGTCATATCCTCCAAAACAAAGAAATATGTTAAAGACTATTTGCAAAAGAATAGCTCAGCTAAATGAAGGTCTTCAAGAACTTCATCAGCAACAAAAACCTTCAACTGAAGTAATTGAAAAATGTACATCTGCTAAGAAAGTACACACATCTTCCATAGAAAAGGGAAAGAAGAAAATATATGCAGAACTTCTCCAGAAGAAGAGACATCTTTCAGTAGCAGATCTGTGGAAAACCGAATCTATTAAATTAGTAGAAGATCTGTGGAAGGCAAAAACAACAATCAACAAGAAAAAAATCAGAAAACTATGAATAATAAGCAACAAAAATCAGCAAATGGTAAACAAGAATCCTTTGATAGTGTGTTAGGGAAAGGCAAGGATAAATCAACTGCAAAATTGGAAAAAGATTTGAAGCCTCAAAAGATGCAAAAGAAGAAGAAAGTGATTAATTCTGACAAAGAATCAAAGAAAATGTATTGCAAATGGTGTGATATGAAAAATCACAATACTGAAGATTGTAACTTCAGTAGTTATTGTTCTATTTGCAATATGAACAATCACATGACCTCTGACTGCTACTTCAACAAACATTATGCAATTTCTAACAAAAATAACCATTTCACACAAGAATGTTATTTCAACAAGAAGAACAAGACAAAGAGCACAAAGAAGCCACAATCTGAGAATGCTAAATCAGACTCTCAATCCAGTGATGGTCAAAGAGGTTCGGAAACAAAGAAGCAGCAAAAAAAAAAACAAAAGCAAAAACCAAAGGAGAAAACATCTGCTGACGGTCAACCTTTGAAGAAAAGAACAACATTCAAGCAATCCAAAACACCTTACACAAAGGTGTATTTGACTGAAAAAGAAACAAATGCTTATGATGCTTTCTTTGATAATTTTGAAAAGGGAACTCATGTACCTCATTCAAAATCAAAAGATGATGACACTTTCAACAATCAAGTATCAAAACCAAAACAACAAACCAACAAAAATAAGGTGAATGAAGAAGAGATTGAGAAACCAAAACCAAGTTCAACAACCTCATCTTCAACAGAATCATCCTCACCACAAACAACACAGAATGAATCAATTAAGAATAAAATTAATACTGAAACATCAAGACTGATTCATGAAGGAGTAACAATTTTAGACACTTCTAGCAAACCTAAGATCCTTAAGGCTTGGATTGTCAATTCCCATTGATTTCTTTATGTGTGCAGGAACAATCATGGAGAGCTAACAACAAGTGGTATGTTGACAATGGTTGTTCCAGGAATATGACGAGAAAATGTTCTCTTTTGCATGAATTCAAACATAAAAATGCCTCATATTTGGCATTTAGAGGGGATAATAAGGGAGGTAGAATAGTTGGTGAAGGAATGGTAACTAATGGTGTGCTCAAATTTGAGAAAGTAAATTATTGTGAAAATTTACAGTATAATTTATTGAGTGTGTCTCAAATTTCTGATCAAATCTATAGTACATTGTTTGATAACACTAATTGTTACATTCTTAAGCCAGGTTTTTCAGTTCCAGAAGAATGGATCCTTCACATCAAGAAAAGGAAACACCGATGTTTTGGATATGAACAATACAACACTCACAAGCCATGAAACATGCCTACTATCTAAGTCATCAGAAGATGAATCTAAATTGTGGCATAAAAGGCTTGTTCATTCCAACATGAAAAACATGAATAAATTAGTGAAAAATGACTTAGTTATTGGATGTCCAAAGAAAGAATTTTATTGTTCAAACCATTGTCTGTCATGTTATAAAGGAAAACAACATAGAGTGTCGCACAAATCCAAAATTATCAATACCAACACTACACCACTCAAATTGCTTCACATGGATCTGTTTGGTCCAACCAATGTGATGAGCATTGGAACAAAACAATATTGTTTAGTGGTAGTGGATGATTTCACTAGATTCACATGGGTCTTTTTCTTAATACTAAAGAGTGAAACATCATAAACATTAATGGACTTTGTTATTTGGATTGAGAATCAACTTGACATAAAAGTTAAAATTTTCAGGAGTGACAATGGTATTGAATTTGGTAATACTGTCTTAGATTCTTTTTGCAAGAATAAAGGTATTCTAAGGTAGTTTAGTTCTCCAAGAACTCCATAAAAGAATGGAGTTTCTGAAAGAAGAAACAAAACTCTTATTGAAGCAACAAAAACAATGCTAGTTGATTGACAATTGTCAATCACCTTTTAGGCTGAAGCAGTGAACACAACATGCAATGTTCAAAATAGGACATTAATTGTCAAAGAACATATTAAAACACCTTATGAGCTTTCATTTAAATGAAAACCTTATATAGGATATCTTAGAGGTTTTGGGTGTCATGTATCTATTTTAAACACAATTGAACAATTGGGAAAATTTTCAGAGAAAACCTATGATGGTTTCTTTGTCGGATATTCTTCAACATCTAATCTTATAGGATTTACATTCCACAAAAAAACATTATGGAAGAAAATCCTAATGTGTCATTTGATGAATCCTTATTTCCTAAATATGTAAAAGGATCATCATGGTTATTTGATATAGATGCAATAATATACTCATTTATCTTTGGTTATTTGAATAATGCAGGTTCTGCTGATACATGTTATCCATTTGTTCCTCGAAATATGAATGAATTATCATTATGAGCTGAACCTCCAAGAACACAAACATCTAGTATCATGGATCAAGGAACAACTAATAATAAAAATAATGTTGCAAAAGTCCTACAAAATGGGTCTACATCCTTATATGGAAATACTTTTTCAGCAGCTGCTAACTCTGCATCCAAAGATGAGCATCCTACATCCGGAGAAATGGATAATGCCTCAGCAGATGTTCCATCCACTCCAGTAGATACTCCACACATTGGTGATGATCCATTGCATTCCAAAGAGTTAATGTTAGCAAGTCAACAAATACCATCCGTAGATGTTCCTGTAACTCCTACGAAAGCACAAAATACTGCCGTAGAAGTTCCTGTGGAAGATATTCATAATGCAGCTAATGTACAAAAACATGAAGAAAATAATTCTACTTCCAATGATGAACATGAGGAACACTTTGATTACTTCCTAAATTCATCATCTCAGCTGGATCCATCTTCATCAATGGATATGACTAATTTGGAATCATCCATTACAATTGAATCTATTCCAACAACCAGAATTCATAAGTCTCATCCAATGAATGACATAATTGGAGTTCTAAATGAAAGAACCACAAGAAGCCAATAGGGAGCTATAAACATTTGTTTGTTTACTTGTTTTCTTTCACAAGTTGTCCCTCCAAACATCATAGCTGCTTTAAAAGATAATAGTTGGATTGAAGCTATGTAAGAAGAGCTTTAGTAATTCAGAAAGTAGAAAGTCTGGAATCTTTTTGATCTACCTTAAGGTCAACATCCAATTAGGAGAAGGTGGCTCTTCAAAAATAAACTAGATGATAGAGGTATCATTGTGACAAACAAAGCTAGGCTGATTGCAAAAGGCTATACTCAAGAAGAAGGGATAGACTATGATGAAGTTTTTGCATATGTTTCAAGAATAGAATCAATAAGAGTATTTCTAGCCTATGCTTCATATAAGAAGTTCACAATCGATCAAATGGATGCCAAGTGTGCTTTCCTATGGGAAAATTGATGAAGAGGTCTATGTAGCTCAACCTCCTAGTTTTTGAAGATCCTAACTACCCACATAGGGTATACAAGTGGGATAAAGCTTTGTATGGTCTTCATCAAGCACCAAAAAAGTGGTATGAAACATTATCATCTTTCTTGCTCAAGCATGGATATAGAAGGTGAACTATTGATCAGACACTCTTTCTTAAACAAGAACATCAAGATCTCTTAGTTGTTCAAATATATGTAGATGATATTATATTTGGATCAACAAACAAGAGACTGTGTGTTAGTTTTGAAGAACTAACAAAATCTGAGTTTTAGATGAGTTCAATGGGAGAACTAACTTTCTTCCTTGGTCCCCAAGTTCATCATAAAACAGATGGAATCTTTATCAATGAAGAGAAGTATATTCATCAAATATTGAAGAAGTACAATCTTGCTAATACATCTTCATGCAAAACTCCTACTTCAACAATTGACAAGATTGTCCTAATCTTACGGGAAAATCTGTTGATCAAAGTTTGTATAGATCAATGATAGGATCTCTTATGTATCTAACTGCCAGCAGACCAGACATAATGTTTGTTATGTGTGTTTGTGCAAGGTACCAATCTGATCCAAAAGACTCTCCTCTGAATGCTGTAAAGAGAATCTTCAGATATCTGAATGGGAAACCTACTCTTGGACGTTGGTATCCAAAGGATGGTGACTCCACTCTTTAATCATATTCAGGTAGTGACTTTGGAGGATGCAACAACAACAAAAAATCCACACTGGTGGATGTCAATTCATAGGACCAAGACTTGTTTCATGGCAGTGCAAAAAGCAACAAATGTATCTGTATCCACAGCTGAGGCTAAGTACATAGTTGATTCAGTGGGTTGCTCTCAAGTCCTTTGGTTGCTCTCAAGTCCTGATTTATTCACTAAAGCCTTTGATTCAGTTAAATTTAATTTTCTAATTGAGTCCTTGGGCATGATAAACTTAGATTAATGATCAACAACAAAGAAAAGCACGTGACTGTCGTTATAAAAGGTAATCTATAAAATCCAAAACCATTCATAAAACCATATAAAATACAAAAATATTGTCCTTATTTATTATGTCTTTTGTTTTAGTATGTCATATGTATGGGAAATGATAGTACACTATGCTTTTGCTTACTTCATGAGCAATTAACTTATTTTAAATCTGTTCAGAAGTACTTTGATATGTGAGTAGGTTCATCTTGAGTGGAAACTACACTAAGATCATGCCTAACATAATGAAAAGGTGGTTGTCTTTTGGAAACTCTATTTTGAGGATCAAGCAAGTAAGTCTTATCCTGATGTGATTAATTCACTCACCCAAGCACACTATGTAAAACACTTTATAACTTCTATCTTTGCAAATCATATTCCCTCTGTTTTGTGTAAACAAAGACCTGGGTTTATGAACATCTTGGTATACCTCTGTAACCAACTGGTGTATAAAGTATGATCCTTATCATCCCTCTGTTTTGTGTAAACAAAGACCTAGGTTAAAGGCACCTCTGTTTTACAAAAGTAAAGACTCGATGATCTGATGATGATCATATCTAAGCTCTCAAAATAATCTATTGTGATCAATTTTATATTATCTAAAGAGCTTTAGCAATAAAGCGTTAATGAGACATAAAATTTGTCTCAAGATAGAATTTATAACTTAATGTACATAGTTTCTAAGTGTGAAAAAGTGATGAATTGACTCACAAACGGATGATAAACTCTAATGTGAATTAAATGTGGAGCACATAACAGTTAATTTCTAATAAACATTAAAAATGATAAATAGCATGTCTAGTTGATATTTCAACCAACATAAACCAAGATTTTAGGGTTTTTGTCCAAACAAAACAATCGACCATTTGACATCAATCTTTCAAGGTTTATTCTAGAGTATGTAAAATAAAACTTGAAAGACAAAGGATTCATACATCCAAAATAAATCAGCCCCTAATTGGTTGAAAAAGTCCAACAAACCTAACTTTTCTTGGACTTTTGAAGCAAATTTTCCACATAACCGGCTCTAGATGCCATTGTTGGGTTTGTTACAAGTTTATCAAAGATAGTTTAACCATTTAAACCAAAAATGCAGTGGATATAATGTGATATTAAACTTGTTTATATTCTGAAAATTAACCATTTTATATGTCAAGATTACAAACCCAAGAACAAGGATCAAATATATGTGAAAAGAAATGATATCAAACATAAATAACCATAGGGTGTTCATAGAATACAACATTTCTATGAACATGAAGATGGATGGAATTCGATGGAGAAGATGATGGTGTTCTTGAATCTAAAGCCTCCAAAGGAGAAGGCCACAAGCTAGTATACCCACAAGCTCTTGCAAACAGCCTACTTGTTAGGAAGTGCAACACCAAAGCCTCGTTCTTGCTCCTTTTATCAAATCCAAAATTTCAGCAAAAGACCCACTTCAAATCCGAATTTTCAGCTTGAAAACAAGATGAGAGAATTGCTATGTGTGTGAAAGAGAGTGTGTATGGAATGGAGTGTGTTAATAATTCAAGTATTGTGTAAGGCCCTATTCCCCGGACGCTTACAGCTGGTCGATCATTGCACATAAAACATATATTTTTATCATTTTACATTAAAGCGTTGCAACGGAAACATTAAAAACAACATATTCATTTCATCAAAATGCTTTTGCAAAATAATACAACCGTTCATTTCACAAATCATTTGTTCGCATTACAATGCAAAAACGATAAACAAAAGGATGCCATCCAAAAGAGCTAAGTAGCTGCCCCGCGCCATCTTCAACAACATACCTGCCAACTGGAAACACATCAAAGTCAGCGTTGCAGAGTGAGTTCTAGTTTATAATAAAACATACTTTACTTCCTTTATAAAACCATTCGTTACTTTCGTAAGCGATCACACAACATACGTACATATAGATAATATAATTATTATCTTCATCTTTCGTTCATACATTCTTACATTCATTCTTTAATCATCGCATGTTACATTATCATTCGCTTCATTCATTCATCACATACTTTCATTAACTCTTTCTTCCTTTATCTTTTTAACTCTTTCCAGATCAATGTCATCAGCTATACCCCAAACGTATGCACACAACGGGTACTGGGCTGAAGATCATAAATGACTTCCACAACACACATAGCCAGGCATCAGCACCGGGGCAAGCGACAAAGATCCCACTGCTCTATACACCCCTAACATTATGCATACTCGAATACTGGGCTGAAGATCATAAAATGACTTCCACACCTCCATACCCTGGCACCAGCATCGAGGTGGGTAACCATTATAACCACGTATACAACACCCCCACATTATGCATACTCGAGTACTGGGCTGAAGATCATAAAATGACTTCCACAACGCACATAGTTTGGCACCAACATCGAGGTGGGTAACCACTATAACCACGTATACAACACCCCCACATTATGCATACTCGAGTACTGGGCCGAAGATCATAAAATGACTTCCACACCGCACATAGCCTGGCACCAGCATTGAGGTGGGTAACCACTATAACCACGTACCATACTGTTGGTCAATCACAAAGACTGAAACCCCTGCGTGTATCCTTACGGGTTAGCTAAACCACACGCAGTTGAGCTCACAACATCATATAGTCGTGCACCTCTTTACATATTGCTTGCAACCCTTTCCATACACTCATTCGTTCAGTAATGCAGGCACACCATCATTATGTTCATCTTTCATTATCTTCTACTTTACGTTACATAATACTTTCATTACATTCATTAACATGCCACGGGAAGACAATCTTACATAATAATAAGGAACATAGTAACACATAACATCAATCACACAAGGAAACATCGCACACCCATAACATACATCATGCAAAACATACAACATGCACAATCACACAACATCAAACATCACACGAATCACGCGCATCACATCATATAACTATACGGCATCACACATCATCATGCATCGCATCATCATCATCATCAGCTCACACATCATCTTAAATCATCCATGCCCATCACATCATCTACAAACCCAAGGTCCCAGCCTACGTCCACACTTTCTCAAAAGTCGGACAATACACTAAGGTCATTCATGCGTATGGACCCTATTTGGTCGCATGATCTTCTATACGTATGAGAACACTCAGGCGAATGGACCTCCAGTCGCATACCCTTCAGTCGCATAGCCTTCAGTCGCATACTTCCCATGCGAATGAACCTCAGTCGCATGACATCCGGGCATATGGACCTCAATCGCATGACCTTCATGCGAATGGCCCTCAGTCACACACCTTTCGTGTGTAAGAACCTCAATCGCATGACTCACAGGCGTATGGACTTCAGACACATGACCTTCATCTGCATTTCATTCAGTCGCATGACCTTCATCTGCATTTCCTTCAGTCGCATGTCCTTCGTGCGAATGGCCCTCAGTCGCTCTCCTTTCGTGCGTATGGACCCAGTCGCATGACATTCGAACGCATGGACCTCCAGTCGCATTGTCCTAGCTGAGTGTAGAATGCAGTTCATCCCGAACTGTAGGTGCCAAGTTCGACCTCCAAACTCCTCCAAACCTCTTTTAAGCTCAAATCAACCATTCTAAACCTTAGGGAAGCATACCACGACATCATTCAAGCACAACCAAGACCAAAAGCAAGACCCAAACGAATCTTACACATACACATACATACACAAAAGGGTTTACACCCAAAATACGCAAAAATAATTTTCAGATGTGTTCCAGCCACAAATAATTCAATAACGTGTAAAAGAGGGGTCCTAGAACTCGCACAAACAATCCCATCAAGTAGAGCTTCGATGTGACCCTCTACATTTCGATTTTCATGCTCAAATCCACCCGAACCAAGCTTTTCTCTTTTTTTCTCCTTCACTTCTCCCCTTTGGTTGAGTTTTGCAAGAATGGGGAGGGTGTGGGCTGCCGCCCCCTTTTATACCCCCACTCATCCAAGTTTCTCCCCGTTTTGGCAAGTTTGGTCCCTCGACTTTGGACTTTATTTCTTTTCTTCCTTCGTCGGCTTCAAAGAAAATTTCCGGGTGTTACAAGTCCACCCCCCTTATATAGGTTTCGTCCCTGAAACCTGTTATTCCTTAAACAATTGCGGGCAATACTGTCTCATATCCTTTCCAGTCTCCCACCTAGAATTCAATCAGTCTACGTCGCTTATCCACACATGACCTCTTGTCTATCTTTGGCTACCTTCATCAGGGCTTTGATCCTTTCGAGCTTCTCAATCGTAGCCTCGTCCACCTCAACATACTACATTTGGTTCTCGGCCTTCACTTGTAAACAAGTAAGGCATTTACTCCCGTACTCCACCATCAAAATCCCTTCGAAATTGTCGTGACTCGATCACCTTAAACCGTCACTGTGATCCCACCAGGTGCTGTCAACCGTACCCTCTTTTTGCGGCTCACAGTATTCGCTTCATAGTCCGCCAAACAATCCATTCCAAGGATCACATCGATGGGCGTATCTATATTCTTACTACTAACAGGCAACTTAGCACAGAAAACAGCAGGAATAAAACTTTTACCAGCGTCAGAATCAAATAACACCAAGGCTAAAGGTTGATTTACAAGAAACATACCTTACACAACATCGGGGTCCGCCTTAACCTCCTCCTGCATCATCGTGTAGGTGCTGCGTTCGCCCTTTGTCCTTCTCCTCCAACCCTCTTCTCTCCCGAACCTTCCGCCCTTGGCTTTTTGCAATCCTTGCTCATATTGCCTGTTTCACCACAAGAATAACATCTCCTTACACCGTAGTTCTTCGCCACATGTCCGGTTCTTCCATAACGGAAACAGACATTGGTCCCCAATCTACATTCCCCGGGGTGTTTGTGTCCATACTTGTCACACCTTCTCGACCCTAAAACGGATGTGACCACACAACGGTCATATTGTTATTCGTCGGGACACCACCCTGACCGGACTTCTTTCAATCCCAATTTCGGTCACCATCACCTTTCTTGCCGTCTGCAACCACCATCAAAGTCCTTTCATCATACAACCTCCCTGCCATATCAACTGCCGACCTAACGTGCTCGGTCGGGCAACGATCATGTGCCTACGGATATCCACCGACAAGCCTTAAATATAGCTCTTGATCTTTTGCGAAAGAGGTGTCACCTAATCCGGCACTAGTCGTGCCATTTCATTGAATTTGGTGGTGTACTGCTCATGCGTCATTGTTCCCGCCTCCAGCTGTAGGAACTCCTTTTCAACTTTATCCATCTCACGATGAGGACAGAACTCCTCAATCACCAGCCTTTTCAAATCTGACCATCTCATCCTTCCGATAGCCCAACTACCCTCATTTTGGACTATGTTGTCCTACCAGCATAGAGCCGGGTCTACAAAAGAGTGGGCAACAAACTTCACCTTTTGGTCTTCCTGGCACTCGCTGATATTTAGAACAACTTCCATTTCCCTCACCCACCGATGAGCAGCAGCAGCAGTGCCATTACCATTAAAAGTAGGGGGCTTGCATCATTGAAACGCCCTATAATTACAACCTCGTGTCACTGTAAGTCCCCGTTCCCGGGACGCTTATAGCTGGTCATTCATCACACACAAAACATGTATTTTTATCATCTTACATAAAAACGTCGTAGCAGAAACATTAAAAACATACATTTACATTTCATCAAAATGCTTTTGCAAAATAATACAACCGTTCATTACATAATATCATTTTACATTTCATTTCAAAAGCATTATAACAATGGATACCATCCTAAAAGAGTTGAGTAGTCGCCCCATGCCATCCTTAGCAACATACCTGCCAAATGGAAACATCAAAGTCAACGTTGCTAAGTGAGTTCTAGTTTTAAAGAAAACATACTTTATTCCCTTTATAAAACCATTCGTTACTTTCATAAGCGATCACACACATACATACATAGAGATAATACAATTATTATCTTTTTACATTCGTTACATTCTTCCATTCATTAGTCATCGCATAGTACATTATCATTCGCTTCATTCGTTCATAACATCAATTCTTCCGTTCGTTCATTTCATACATATCGCATTTTTCGCACAAATCGCACCTTCGATTCATCATACCCAAAGTACATTTCGCACAAATCGCACACATGAGGTAGCCAAAATTGCACGCTACATAATCCACATGAGGTAGCCAAATCGCACGCTACATAATCCACATGAGGTAGCCAAAATCGCACGCTACATAGCACACAGTAAATACCACATCGCACGTATCGGAGCAGTTACCAAAACTGAACTCCCACTGTGTCTATAGTCCCTCA
>BJCM01266538.1:0-49873 GCA_018326385.1 Flaveria bidentis | reverse complement strand
AGGTATGGGGTTGTGAGGCTTATGTTAAGACTCCCACCTCAAACAAGCTTGAAAGTCATTCCACTAAGTATATTTTCATTGGATATCCCAGAGATTCTATGGAATATTATTTCTATGATCCAGGATATTATTTGAGTGTTCTTTCTCCTCTCTAACACTCCATCATATTACACACTTTTCTCTCTAACATCACAAGCAAAAAGAACCTTCAAAACAAGGCTGCATTTTCGGGTTTTAGAAGCTGAAAAAGGGGACTAATTTTTGGTTTTAGAAGCTTGAAAGGGGCTGCCTATTTCGGGTTTTGGAGGAGCTAAAGAAGGGCTATCTTTGGTGTTGCATCCTAACAAGCAAGGTGTTTGAAGAGCTTGTGGGTATCACTTCTTGAGGCCTCTTCTTTTGAAGGCTAGACACATTCAAGAACATCATCATCTATCTCTTTTCATCCACAACATTTTTACAAGAAAGGTTGTCTTCTATTAACACCCTATGGTTGGTTTTGTGTTGGTTGATAGCATATTATTTCACATACATTTGATCCTTATTCTTGGGTTTTGTTTGTAGTTTAATATGGAAAATATTTCAGATTATAAACCATGTATTAAACTCATTTTTCTGCTACGTTTTCATAGTTTAAATGGTTAAACTAAGTGTTTTACATGTGAAAAAACCAATCAACTACATGGGTTTTAAGAAAACGCCAGGCGATATATCAGTGGTCTGCAGCGGAGTGTCAGAGGGACCATACTTATGTCCACTGGTTCATAGTAGATGCTTCCGAAGGTTAACTAGCTTCTAAAGAACTTGTTCTTCCGAAGCCACTTATACTTTGATAGTAGCTACTCCTTTCGAGGCTTCCTTGGGACTTTATACTTCAGAAGTTGTAGTCTTCATTTCTTCTAAGTGCTGAAACTTCGGAAGAGTAGAGACTTTGTCTTCGGAAGTTGGAGTTTTTCCTTTGGAAGTTGATCTTGCACTTGTCTTCGGAAGAACTCCATTTGTCTTCAAAAGTCTAAGTGTTTGGTTTTTGTTGCACCAGCCTTTTTAGATCCAAGAAACTCCCCCTAAGCTGATGCTACCAAAACCTCATTTCTTCCTGCTTCTCAAAACCTTCAGCACCAGGACAGAAGATGTTTATTTGTTTCTTTGTTCTTCCCTGAAGTTGTGCTGAGAAGTTTGTACAAGTCCTTAGTGGATAGGAGATCCAGTTTGTCACTTTGAAAACATGCACCCTTTGTTGCACCCCCTTATGAGAGTTAGTTAACGGGAGTTATAGTCATACTCCGATCTAACTATGGATTCAAGGTTGGAACCTTCAACCATTTGAAGAAAAGCTTTTCCTTTGGTTGCTGATCCTTTCCTTTCCTCATCCTCTCTCAATTTCATCTCCTCTTCAATCTTGAACTTTGCAGTCAGCTTGGCCAAATAAAGGCTGCTTAGATGATTCCTAATATGAGCAGCTATTTCGGAGTTGGAGGGGTTGGGGAATTGCTTATCTGCTAACTCAGTAATATCAAATATGCTTGAGTGTAGCAGAGATGCGGCATTAAACTTGTTTGTCTCTCCATTCTCTCTCTCAACAACAAAATTGTGAGAGAGTCTTCAAACCTCTACTTGATAATCTTCTTCCTTGGTACAAGGGGCTGACTAGGAACCTTGTCACCTTTCTTTGTATCCAGCAGAGTCATCAGCTTTCTTCTTAGTTTCTCCTCTTCATCATTTAGATAATCAGAGTTGAGGCCAAAGAGTTTTGCAACTTGGACCAATGTTCCTCCAGGTAGACCAAGAAATTGATCTCTTGTGAGGGAACATGAGGAGCCATCAACAAAAGTCAACATGATAGACTCCTCCTCATAAGAGATGTCGTTCAAAGTTGTACACTTGATGTGCTTTACCTGGATCTCCTTAAACTCATCTAAGGAGAGATGTTTGGATGAATAAGAGGATAACTTAGGTGGTTGTTTGGTGGGAGAGGTTTTTGGTTCTGGGTAAAGTTTTAGGTTTACAAATGGGTAGTTTTGGATTGAGTGGGCGAGGAAATGGGTAATGTTGATGATGTGGGTTTAGGGGAGTAAGGTTTAGAGGTTGGTTCAGTTTTAATAGGGAAAAGGAAAGGGAAAGGGATAGATTTGGGTAGAGGCTGTGGTTGTGGAGTAGATGTGAAAGTCATCACCTGTACTCTTCGGTACATCTCTTTCCTTCTTCTTGTTGTGTATGTCAGCCTTGATTTCACTAACAATACACTATAGGGTCTTCACAGACATGGGACCCACCTGCCTACTAGAGAAGCCATAAGCCTAGAGATAGTCCTTCATCCAGGCCTTATCACCTATCTTCCTGGTAGCAGCAAGTCCTGCTTCTTCTTCTCCCTTAATTTTTCTTTCTCTGTTTCTCCAATTGATCTTGCTCTTTTTTGAAGAGCCATAAGATATTATCATTATCATAGGGAGATAGTTCTTCTAGAGAGAAACCCCTGGAGGTTACGAAAGTTATCCTTTCCCTCCTAAGCTATAGATCAACTTCCTTTTTCTTCCTCTCTCTTTCCTCCTCTAAGGCCAGCCTTGCTGCTTCTTCCCTTTGTTCAATCAGCTGCATGGTTTCCTTTTCCAGCTCAGTTAATTCCTCTAGTGGTAGTAGGAGCACATTTTTACTAATAGCTCCAAGCTTGTTAAGCCTGTCAATGATCCCCACCCTCTTTTTGTTGTTGATAGCCTCTTGGTTGGCTGGAGCTACTTTGCTATATGTAGCTAGCAACTTCCCTGTTGGGAGTCTACCTTTCTTCTTAATTTTTTTAACCTTGCTTCCTCCTGAAGCTCTTCCTTGGTCAACTTCCTCTTTCCTTTGACATCTTTGGAAGGGCTAGACCTTGGGGGGTTTTGGATGGAAGTTTCAAGCTGAGAGATGGTGGTTGCAGCTTGTTGTAGTGGAGTTGTTTGAGCTTGGGTTCGGTTGAGAAAGTCCTCACTATTCACCTCAAATTCAAGCTCTAGAATTGCATCTGTGATAATTAGATCCTCGGACAAGGAGAACATACCTTCCATAACTTCCATCTTAGATTCAGAAGATTGAGGTTGTTCTTTTGAGGCTTTGACTTTAGCTTCGGAAGTCTAAGGGAATGCACTATCTGTCCCAACTGTTTCAGTTGCTGGGCCATCGGTCCTTATTTCCCCTTCGAAATCAATCTCAGGTTCCATTTGGGCCTTAGGTTGACCAACTTCTTCCATAGTGGTAGAAGGTGCATTTATCCTTTGAAGCTCTTCAGCTCCAAAGTACATTATAGCCGCATCAAGGCTAGGCTGATCTAAAGAAGATCCCATCTGGAACTTGGAGATGATCCAATTGAGATCTCTAAGCATCCTTGGGTCCATTTGCAGGACAATTTGAGGAGGCTCAGGAAAAAATGTTGATTTGGGAACCGGGTATCTTGAAGTTAGAGAAATTAAAGCATGGCTCTATGGTTCCACATATGTTTGTCTCTAAACACTCTCCTCCTTTTTGGTAGCATCATCTTGAGAGCTAGATGAGCTAGAGGAAGAGGTCAATGAGACCTGAATAGGTACATGCCTGACAGATCTCTCAATATGTTTCTTAGCTAGTTGAGCCTTAGGATTTTCAATCTTAAGTTGCTGAGTAAGAACCTATCCTCTAAAGTCTTAACCTTTGATTCAAGATTTGAGACTTTAAAAAGTAGGGACTTGAATGGTGAGTTTCAGACTTCCCTCATATTCTTTTGAAGAGTCATAGGGAGATAAGGTAATATACCTAGTATATTCATCCTAACCACCATATGTGGTTTCTTGGCACCCTGATTTCCCTTGCCTAATGATGTCACATTTAGATGCATCAAAGGGCACGATGGCCGTAGATTCAAACTGAGTAATGTTCCCTGAGAATCCAACGAGGCTCTTTCAGTAGTGGTAACTAAATCTACATAAGTCCCCTCCATATCAGTTGGACTCACCTCAGTTGGTTTTTACTGATGGGGGCTGAAGATAATAGGTCCTTCTAGGCTCTGTTGATCCAGAATAGGGTATTGGGGATCAACTTCATTGCCCTGAAGAGACTAAATCTCCTTATCAGTTCTTATAAGTAGGTCTGTAAAGGATATGGAAGTTAAATTTAATGACCGGAACTTTGGTCAATATCTATTGGTATTGAGCCTTTGGTGGGGCTGTCCCTTTGTGGCTGCTCAGGGAAGTATAGTGATAGGACTCAAATAAGGCTGATTAAACCCAAAACATCCAAACAGTCTATCCTGCATGCATGCACAAGAGTGCTAAAGTAGAATGCTTCAGAAGTTTCACACTCTACCTTAGAAAACATTCTAGGTGTGAAATCTTCCGAAGCCATGACCAATATCTTCTAAAGCCAAAAATGAAGTCTTCCAAAGCTTCAAGACAAACTCTTCCGAAGCCAACCATTGAAGACAGATTTCTTCCGAAGTCTTTTGAGTACATGCTATTATTTGATGTACCTTTACCATAAAGTTGGACCACCTTTCCGCTGCAACTCAGTTTGACTAACCAACTTTCACTAGTTGGTGAAAGGTCCATGCTTTTGGTAAACTGTACATTGAGGTCTTGAGTTTGTTACTTTCTACTTTATGTACTTTTATCCTTTTTGTAATATATTAGGATGTGAGCTATGACATGTCATAGTCACTAGTCAAAAGGCAATCTGCCTTTTGACTCTACATTGATTTTGTTGTTGTCTAGATCATGTATCCCACTGACCTTTAAAGTATGGCCGACTGTAGGATGTAGTATAAAGTATCTCTGGTCCCTTGTATCTTTTCTAATGCTTTGTAAACACTTGTAAGAAACTAGAGAGAAATATACAACATTCTTGAAAACCAAACACTTGTGTAATTTGTTCTTGTTCTGTCTCTTAATTACTTGTGTTTCTTAGTTTCATTGCAACTAGTTTCTTGTTCCATATTTGATCTGTTAAGTGTTCTAGCAAACTCTCCTTATTGTGCTGTTATTTTGTAAGTGACCACCCTTAAACGGTCCTACAATTGGTATCTAACCATTCCAGGCTCTTGATAGTAAGATCTTAACATTTTAAGATCCCTTACACACACAAAATACTTAACATCTCAAATGACGGCTATCACTAAAGCTAATATGGAAATTGGAACCATGACAAAGTCCCCACTAATCACTCTTCAAAGACTTTGACACTTGGTGCCAAAGAATGGAATGTTTCATCAAGTCTTAAGACTCCAGGATGTGGGAATCTATTGTCTCAAGACCTTACATACCAAGATGTCTTCAGCTGCTGCTAGAGGTGGTATGATTCCAAAGTTTGTGGCTGACTACTTAGATAAAGATAGAAAGAGAGTAGATATTGATCAAAAAGCCATAAAAGTCCTTCAGACTGCTCTTCCAAACTCTATGTATAGAGGTTTCAAGAAATGCAAAATAGCTAAGCAGTTGTGTGATGCATTGAAACTAATATATGAGGGTTTTACTAAAGCCAAAGAGAACAAGAAGGATCTCCTAAAGTAGCAATTTGAAAACTTCACCTTTAAAACAGGTGAAATCATGACTCAATAATACTTCAGGTATGTTGAGATTGTGGACACTCTAGTGGATGTTGGAGTGACTCATAAAAACATGGACATTGTAAGGAAGTTCATGTCCTCTCTTCCTAGGCAATGGACATACTATTGTTTTGTTATCAAGAGGACTAAGAACCTTAAGACTCTTACTTTGATTGAGTTGTATGGTATTCTCAATGGATACCAGATGGAGATGAACATGCAAGGTTCATCTAGTAACTCCAGAAATCAAATGAGTTCAACCCTACATGTGACTGAAAGGGATATCATAGAACCTCAACATCATCTTATATGCTACTTTGACAACTCACAAAAGGGTCCTTTCATCACCTTCCCAGAGACACCAAGAGAAAACTACACCAAGGAAGCCCATTCCAAGAGACAAGTTCTTTACAAGCCTTTGTGTCTTATCATGAAAGTTATGGCAACTTACTTTTCACCCATGGAGACCTGGACTATATCCATCCGGATGATCTGGAGTACATGGAAATAGTGCAGCAGATGACTCTTCTCACTCACAAAGCCAAGAAGTTCTATAAGAGGACAGGAAAGAAGTTTCTAAGTAGTACAACCAGTGGAAAGTTCGAGCTGGATAAAAAAAAGTCAAGTGTTACAACTGTAACCAGATGGGCCACTTTGCTAGGTAGTGCAAGGCACCAAAAACAAATGGTGGTCAAGCATAATCTAGACCAAACTACACTGATAAAGCCACCCAGAATGAGAAGCCAAAGCAGTAAGCTATAGTTGATGTTGAAGAAGGAGGCTTTGTCTAGAGCTTTCAGGTGGAAGATGCATCTTCAAACCAAGCATTAATGGTTGACCATGATGAATCAAAGGTATTAGAACATCTCTGTACACCTAGATGTATTGCTAAATTCAATAGATACAGGTCCTACAACTTAGAGATAAGATTTGATCTTGAGTCCTTGAATATCTTAAAATCAGATTTCAAAAAGGCTGAAAATGACTATAAGTTAAAGATAGAGGACTTAGAGAAAACCATTTCAGTTCTTAAACATGAGCACACCAATTATAGGACTCATATCAAATATCCAAGTTAACTGAATGCTAGGCTGAGCTTGTGATCAGCAAAGCCAGGGCAGAAACATGTGTTCTTGAAGAAGAGACCTTCAAGAACATTATATCCTCATCATTGCATGCAAAAGTTTGTTATCAGAATAAGCAGGGACTGGGATCTTGTGAGATAGCTCCTCCACATACAATCTTGTCTATAAGATCTCCTAGGTGTGAAACTTGTGAAGATGAGCTTTCACACATAGCCCCTTGGCTGAAGAGGATGAAGAAGTGATAGTGAAGAATCCCTCTGAGAAGAGTGAAAAAGAAGAAACTAGCTTCAGAAGGAAAATCTGTTTCCTTTGGAAGCTCTAAAATGATCATGAAGGCAAGTGGAAAATTGCCTTCGGAAGAAAACTTGGTCAAGAAAGACAGGAATACTTCCGAAGTACTTAAGTAAACTGCAGTGCTAGCAAGATCTTCCAAAGGTCCAGTCATCAAAACTTCCGAAGTCATCAAAACTTCTGAAGTCATCAAAACTTCTGAAGTGTTGAAGTTCAAGTCTAAACTTCCAAAGGTGGTGTGGAAGACAAAGAAAGACCAAATGACTGAAAGTTCTTCATCAACAACAACAAAAAATCCTTAAATCACAACTATAGGATCTATTAGTGTTTCTTTACCTTGAACCTCTTTTGATGAGCCCAAGACCATTAAGGATTGGGTTTCCAAATGTAACTCATCATTTTCTTTGTGCAAGAACAACTCAAGACAAACAAGAATGTTTGGATCATTGATAGTGGCTGTTCCAGGCACATGACAAGCAATAGGTCACTACTCAAAAATTTTGAAAGAATTGATGAAAGGCCAGATGCTTTTAGAGGAGATGAAAGGTGGTTACATTTCTGGAAGGGGAAAAGTCACAAATGGTAAGCTCATCACTAAGAAGGTAAACTCTGTCAAGGAGCTTGGATACAATCTTCTTAGTGTATCTCAATTTTGTGATCAGAGTCATAACATGCTCTTTACTAAGAATGGGTGCATTGTTCTCAAGCCCGGGGTGGTCATTTCTTATGAGCATATCCTGCAATACTTCAGGTACATGGATATCATTTCTTCCCTTCAGTCTGTGGGAATAACTCCTGAACTTAGAGACCTCACAAGAAATTTCATGAGTGCACTTCATAAAGAGTGGACGTTCTACTGTGTCTCTATCAAGAGGACAGAAAATCTGAACACTCTCACTATGACCAAACTCTATGGCATCCTAGATGGATACCATTTGGAGATGGAGAGCAAGAGAGGCCATCAAACAAGTAGACCCCTGAGTCTTCCTGCTAGCAACACTTTGATGGTTGCTGAAGACTCATGACCCTCACAACCTCAACAGTACCTGACATACACATAGTAGCCATCCTGCTCATGTGGACCATACATTACATTTCCTGAGACTCCAAGGTCTCAACAGGCATAACATGGCTCCTTTCAGGACAATTGTGCCTTTGTTTTAGGAAGTGGACACTCTAGTGATTTTCAGTATTGCTTTGATGATCTAGAGTGCTTCAGTCCAATTGATGTAGAATATGCGGAAATTGTCCAACAAATGGCTCTTTTAACCTACAGAGCAAGAAGTTCTTCAAGAGAACTAGAAGGCAGTTTCCCTAGAACCCAACCAACAGCAATTTGGGTTTGACAAAACCAAGGCAAAATGTTACAACTGTAACCAACTTGGTCATTTTGCAAGGGAATGCAAGGCTCCCAAATCAAATCCGAGAACCCCACAGGCCTCCACACATCCCTCTACATCAAAGCCCTATGGAAAGTCAACAGAGACAGCTGAAATGGCTCAAGAAGTTGACTGGAGCTTTATGGTACATGATGTGACTCCTGCTCAAGCACTCATGAAAGGAACATATGACAATAAGGTATATGAACATCTCTGTACTCCTGCATGTATTGGCTAAGATTAAACTGTATCAGGACTACAATATGGAAATTAAATATGATATTGAGTCTTTAAATGTTTTGAAATCTAATTTTAAAATGGCGAATCTGACTATCAAAGAAAATTTGAAGAGTTGGAGAAAACTATGTTCTTATTAAAACATGAACACACAAATTATAAGACTTAATTAAAGGATTTAATGTCCAAATTGTCTGAGACTCAAGCCCAGCTTGTCACCGCTGAGGCTCAAGCGAGGAAGTATGCAATTTCTCAGCAAAACTTCCAATCTATTATTGCATCATCCTCCCACTTCAAAATTTGTTAACTAAACAAAGGAGGGTTGGGGACCAATGAAATTGCTCCACCATATTCTTATGAGTCTATAAGACAACCTAGATGTGGTACTAAAGAGCAAGAGGTCCCATCTACTGACCTATCTTCACTTGAGTTGAAGAATGATGCAACCTAGACAGGGATGGAACTGGTAAATCAACCCATTTCTCCCAATGATGATCAAATCCTAACCACCAAAGCCAGAAGAAGCAGAGCTATAGCAACAAGAAGAACTGCTAAGAAAGCGGTTGAGTCCAAACTAATGATTGCCCAAAAACAAAAGGGTGTATTCATCTCAGCTGGGATCCAGGTGGTAGGTAACTCTGATTCAGGAAAGAAGTGTAGTACCAACACTCCTCTCCTATCATAGAGTCAGAAGTTAAAGGGAAAGGTTGCTGATGTAGAGAAAAAGGACAAGACACAACAATCCTCAAGCTCCCAAAAGACTAACATTGCATGCATAATGTATGGTCTGCAAAATCACATGTCCAAAGATTGTTATTACAATCTTGCTAGCACACATTATGCAGATAATGTTAAAAGAGAACGAGTCAGGTAAGGTTTCTCATTTGGACATTATCAAATGGTCCAAGAGAAGGAGTCAGAAATTCTTCTTTCGAACGGAAAATGGCTTCAGAAGCTAAAGCTGCCAAAAATCAAAAGAACAAAAGAGTTCCCTTGAAACCATCTCAGAAGAAGACTGTTTCGGAATAAAAGGAGGTGAAGGCTTCTTCCAAAAAGAAAGAAGCTTTGGAAGAATGTCACGCTACAAAAGCCTCATCCTCAATGATCAACCAAAGGATGGATTGGAAGATCAAGAAAGATACTGTAGCCCAAACCTCTTCTTCAAAGACATCCATTAAACCCCATGCTTAACTTTTGGTTCAGATATGTCACTATCATTGGAAGAACCCAAGACCAACAAGGCTTGGGTTTCCAATCAAAACTAATCATCTCATCTTA
Source organism: Flaveria bidentis (assembly GCA_018326385.1). Taxonomy (NCBI): domain Eukaryota; kingdom Viridiplantae; phylum Streptophyta; class Magnoliopsida; order Asterales; family Asteraceae; genus Flaveria; species Flaveria bidentis. Next base: position 40,061 of record BJCM01266538.1, on the reverse strand, counting down.
TGTGCAGGGACATCCATATGAAATCAAACAAACAAACAAACAAACATACCCAGTAAATCCCACTCAAGAGCAGGGTCTGGGAGGGGTAGTTGGTGGTGAGTCTTTCCTTTATCATGGGAGATAGAGAGATCGCTTCCAAAGAGACCCTCGACAATATGAAAAGAATAACAATATTTGGATTGTGGACAGTGGATGCTCCAGTCACATGATAAGGAACAAATCTCTCCTTCAATAATTTCAACATTATGATGGAGGTCCTGTCCAGTTTGGAGGTGAGGTGGGAGGATATATTTCTGGCAAAGGAAGTATATCCAATGGAAAGTTAAGAGTTGACAAAGTTCACTTTTATCAAAAGCTTGAACACAATCTGTTAAGTGTTTAAGCATCAAATGCATTTCACAAAACATGAGTGCATTATTCTCAAACCAGGGATGACAATTCCTCCGGAGTTGGTGCTTCTTAGATCTCCTAGTAAAGGGGATATGTACAAGCTAGATATGAACAATGCTTCCCCAATGGGTGAAGTATCATGCTTTCTTTCCAAAGCTGATGGTAATGAGTCAACACTATGGCATAAACGAATGTGTCATGCAAATTTTAAGACAATGAATAAATTGGCTAAAAATAACTTGGTGCATGGTTTGCCTAAAAAGGAATTTTTCTGCAAAGACAACTGTGTTGCATACCTGAAAGAAAAGAAACACAAGGCATCTCATAAATCCAAAGTTGTTAACTTTATCACCACTCCATTACACTTATTGCACATGGATCTATTTGGTCCCACAAGTATAATGAGCATTGGAAGGAAATCATACTGTCTTGTGACTGTTGATGATTTTACAAGATTTACATGGGTATTCTTTTTAATATATGTAGGCGAAACTTCTAAAACACTAAAACCTTTTATTCTTAAAATAGAAAATCAAATTGATCAAAAGGTTAAGATAATTAGAAGTGATCAAGGGATTGAGTTTAAGAACTTCGTTCTTGACTCATTCTATAACTCAAAAGGGATTTCCAGACAATATAGTGCTCCCAGAACTCCTCAACAAAATGGTGTTGCTGAGAGGAGGAACACAACACTTATTGAGGCTGCTCGAACTATGTTAGCTGATTCCAAACTACCTCTAACATTCTGGGCAGAGGCATTCAACACTACATGCTATGTGTAGAATAAAATTCTTGTAGTTAAGCCACATGGAAAAACCCCTTATTAGCTATGGAACAAGAGGCCACCGTTCATTGGCTTTCTAAGGTCCTTTGGCTGCAGGTGTACCATGATTAACACAAAGGACAATTTGGCAAAATTTGCTAAAAGGTTGGATGATGCTATCTTTGTTGGATACTCTTCTAGCTCTAAAGCTTATAGAGTTTACAACAACAAGAATCAACAATTTGAGGAATCATCCAACATTGTTATTAATGAGCACACTCCTTGTGTTATGGGGAATGGACCTGATCATATTTTTTACTTAGAATTGTTTCCAAACTATTCTAAACCATCTTGTGAGAATGTTTCAGCTGGAATAGGTACTGAAGGAAATTCTGAAGATACCTAATTGTTTGAGTTACCTTGACCTATTCCAATTTCTCCAAGAGCTACAACAAATCAAGCTTCCACCATTGGTAGATCTGACAGTATAACTATCTCAAGGGATAGTGGAGCTTCAACCAATGAATCACCTGTTGATCCTCAAAGTTCATCAAGTGATCCTGCACAACACCAAGCTGATGGAAGTAGCATCTTGAAGGAACAAGCAATTGTTAATGCTGCTTCACAGCCAAGAAATGATGATGTTTCTCATTCATTCAATCAGTCCCCATTGGATGAGTTTGAAACAACAACTGGATAAATTGTTCTAGTTTCCGAACAGATTATGTCCAATCTGGAATTATCTTTGCAACTGGAAGTGATTCCTCGACTAAGAATTTACAACACTCATCCAACTGAGAACATCATAGGGGATGTCTCTAAAGGTGTAAGAACAAGAGGACAAACTCATCATTGGAATGTCTGCCTGTACTCATGCTTCTTATCCCAGATGGAACCCAAGAAGGTAGAAGATTCCTTGAAAGATATTAGATGGGTTTAATCGATGCAAGATGAGCTGCTTCAATTCAAAAGACAAAAGGTTTGGAACCTATGTCCGCTACCATCTGGTCAATTACCTATAGGCACCAAATGGGTTTTTAGAAATAAAAAAGATGATAGAGGCTTGATTATCAAGAACAAGGCAAGACTGGTGGTTCAAGGATACACTCAAGAGGAAGGAATCGATTATACTGATGTCTTTGCACTTGTTGCAAGACTTGAGGCAGTTAGGATCTTCTTTGCTTATGCTGCATCCAAGAATTTCACTATCTACCAACTTGATGTCAAGTGTGCCTTTCGATATGGGGATATAGATAGGGAAGTTTATGTGTGTCAGCCTCCAGGATTTGAAGACCCACAACACCTTAACTATGTGTGTAAATTGGATAAAGCTCTTTATGGGTTGCACCAAGCACCTAGGCTGTGGTATGAGACTTTGTCTTAGTTTCTTCTGAAGAACGGTTACACTAGAGGTACCTTTGATAAGACTCTTTTCATAAGGAAGTCTGGAAAGGACATCTTGCTCGTTCAAGTCTTTGTTGATGACATCATATTTGGTTCCTCATACGACCAAATGTGTAAAGACTTTGAAAGCATCATGAAGAAGAAGTTTGAGATGAGTTCCATGGGAAAAATAGACGTTTTCCTTGGAATTCAGGTGAAGTAAATGAAGGAAGGATTCTCTGTCAATGACAATGACATCTTAGAAAGATTCAACATGAAAGATTGCAAGTCAGCCAAGGCACCAATACCCAAAAACCATAATCTCTGTCCTGATTTTGAGAGGGTGGATACTGATTAACATCAATATAGGGTAATTATTGGTTCTCTTATGTATCTCATAGCAAGTAGACCTAATATCATGTTTGCTACATGCATTTGTGCAAGATATCAGGTTGCTCCAAAGGTGTCTCACTAGCTGCTACCAAGAGAATCCTTAGATACCTCAAGGGAGCACCTAAATTAGGTCTCTGGTATCCAAGGAACAACAATTTTAATCTCTATGGATACTCTGATAATGACTATGGTGGATGCAACATTGACAAGAAATTAACATCAGGAGGATGTCAATTTCTTGGTGGAAGGATCTTCTCATGAAAATGCAAGAAACAATCATGTGTCTCTACATCAACCGCTAAAGCTGAATACATTGCTGCTGCAAGTTGCTATGCTCAGCTCCTGTGGATTCAGAACCAGATGATAGAATATAGATTCAACTTTATGAGCACTCCTATCCACATTGACAATAACAGTGCTATCTCCATCATTGAAAATCCTGTGAAGCACTTCAAGACAAAGCATATTGATATCAGGTATCATTTCATCAGAGATATTCATGAGAAAAATCTAATCAAGCTAATCAAAATTGATTCAAATGAACAATATGTTGATTTGTTCACCAAAGCTTTTGATGAACATAGATTCAAGTATCGCATTACAGCCATTGGGATGATAAAATTTATTAGTCTACCTCTTTTGAAAACCTTTTTAAATATGTACTGTCTTATGTCAATGCAATCTAAGCCCTGTTACAAAAGGTCTCTCTCTAAAATTTTCACTAAGTTTATATTCTTCTGAAGAGGAATTAACCCTCGGAAGATATTTTACATATCTTCCGAAGCAAAATTCCTCCAAGGATAATTTTCTTCTCGGAAAGAGTTTTTAGTCTCGGAAGAAGCTATTGATTACATATCAGATCTACTTCCGAAGCTTATGAAAACTCTCCATTCAGAAAGTAATCTTTACTCTCGGAAATTGAATTCTAACTTCGGAAGTAAATATTTCCTTTGGAAGACAAATTTACCTTCGGAAGTAATTTATACTCGGAAGAAAGACTTTACTATGCAACGGAAATCTTTCGTGCCTCACACTGTAAAAAGTAAAGATTTTGTTAATGGTGTCAGATTATTTAACTGAACTAAAACTTTACCACCCCTGTCACATCTCCCACTAAAGCATCACATCATCTTATCCAAACCCATTCTACCGCCATTTCACCCTCTTTTAAATAATCCAGACTACTTACTTTCATCTTCTTACCACACTTTACTGCCCTAAAAGCTTTCTTCATTCTTAACATTACCCAAGTCCAAACTCATTCACCTTCACCTTTCACAAATGGGACTTAACCCTTAGCACAATCAAGTCGCACTTCTTAATTCCTCAAGAGATGCTAACTTCTCTGAAATCATTTCCTTTCTTACCTAATCATCCTATTACACTGCCCTGATCGTTAATCCTACTATGTACTCCAATCACATGGCTGAATTTTGGGAAAATGGTCAGACTGAAACCCTAAATGGGATTTGTGTAATTCGATTGAGCATTTATAGCCAGGAGTTAGTCATTACTGAGCAACTCATCAGAGAGCATCTCGAGCTTCATAATGAAGGTTCCCCAAAGTAGATTTGCACAACACCTACATCCAAATGGGATATGTTGGAGACGTTAGTAGGTACACAGTCTACAAGTTCAACTTCTCATACAACTAGAAATTTCTGTTGCATGTCGTTCTTCATTGCATGTCCAATAAATCAGGGGGATGAGATCAAATTTCATATGAACTAGGGTGCCTAGTTCATGGAATGGTGAGAAGCCTTAGATTCAACTACTTAAGATTTGTGCTGACCAATCTCATGGGAAATCTCTAGCAGGAAACATTTTTCATGTATCCCAGATTTCTCTAGCGCATAATCAATTGTGAGCTGGACCAGAGTCAGCTTGTTTGTGCAGCTGCTCTGATTGTCCCTCACATGAGGCCGACCATCTTCAAAACTTTGAAGAAAGTGTCCACCAATTTCACTGGAAGATACACTGCTTTGCTTCTAGGTATGATTGAGCACATAGCTCCTGGTGACATCCTTGTTCACCCCACAGGTGATGAACCCACACCAGCAACTGCCTCCATAATGCCAGCACTGCCTTCTCACCCCATCACTATCACATACCAGAGACGCCCTAAACGAACCCTTGTTCAATCTACTCTGATTGAACAAGCCCCTCCTATTCAATACAAAAAGACTAAAGTGGAACAATGGGCTCCCACTTAGTCTAAGGTTTCACCATCCTTCATATTTGACCTCAATATGGGTATTGAGTCTCCTCAGTCTCAAACCCATGAGCCCGAAACCCAAACTGAAAGCCCTCAGGGTGAGTATCTATACTCCTTTGAGCAACCAAAAAAGGACAACCCCACCATAGGCTCAATGCCTGTAGACATTGATCAAGGTCTCGGGTCATTAGGTTTAACCTCTTTATCCTTTACTGACCTTCTCTTCAAAACTGATGAAGAGATTACGTCTCTCTATGGCAATGAAGTTGATCTACAACACTCTCTCAAAGATCAACAGAGCCTAGAGAGACCTCTTATCTATAGCCCCCATTAGCAACCCATTACTGAGGTGAGTCCCACTGATATGGATGGGACTCATGTAGATTCAGCTGCTACTACAGAAGGTGCCTTAATGGACCTTATGGATAGTGGTAACATATCTGAGACTGAATCTGCGGCAACCATTCCTTTTGATGACTCTGAAAGAGACATCATTAAGCAAGGGAAACCAGGGTGCCAAGAAACCATATTTGGTTGTGAGGATGAACATACCAGGTATCTTACCTCATCTCCTTATGATTCTTCAAAAGAAGATAAGGGAAGACTGCCACTCAGCAACTTAAGATTGACAGTCTCAAGGCTCAACTAGCTGAGAAACAGATTAAGAGATCTGTTAGGCATGTACCCGTTCAGGTCTCCTTCACCTCTTCCTCCAGGTCATCTAGCTCTCAAGATGATGCTACCAAAAAAAGGTAGAGTGTTCAAAGACAAACATCTAAGGAACCACTGAGCCAAACTTCAACTTTAAATTTTTGGCTCCCACTACAACTACTTTTCCTAAGCCATCCCAAGTTGTATTGCAGATAGACCCAAGGATGCTCAGAGATCTTTGTAGGCTCTTCTCCAAGTTCCTATTGAGATCCTCTCTAAATCAGCCTAGCCCGATGCGTTTATGATGTACTTTGGAGCTGAAGAGCTTTAGAGGATAAGTGCACCTTCTACCACTGTGGAAGAAGTTGGTCAACCTAAGGTCCAAATAGAACCAGAGATTAAATTCAAAAGGGAAATAAGGACTGATGGCCCAACAACCGAAACAGTTGGGACAGATACTTCACTCCCTCAAACTTCTGAAGCTGAATGCAAAGTCTCGGAAGAACAAACTGAATCTTCCGAAGCTGAGATGGAAGTTGCGGAAGGACTGTTCTCATTGTCCGAGGATCTAATCATCACAGATGCAATTCTAGAGCTAGCATCTGAGGTGAATAGTGAGGACTTTTTGAATCAACCGCTAGCTCAGACACCTTCACTACCTCTCTTACAATCCGAATCCTCCTTCCAAGAACCACCAAAGTCAAGCACTTCCAAAGATGACAAAAGAAAGAAGAAAATGACTACAGAAGAGCTTCAGGAGGAGGAGAGGATTGAAAAGCTTAAAAGAAAAGGTATACTTCCAACTGGGAAGCTGATAGCTGCCAGTTCCAAAGCAGCTACAGCTAACCAGGAGGCAGTCAACAACAAGAAGAGGGTAGAGATCATTGACCGGCTCATCAAGGTTGGAGTTGCCAAGGAAGACATACTCCTGCTACCATTAGAGGAGTTGGTAAAGCTAGAACAGGCAACCAGGCTGCAAAATGAACAACAAAAGGAAGTAGCACGGTTGGCCTTAGAGTAAAAAAGAGAAAGAGAAAAGAGGGAAGCTGACATGTAGATCCGGAGGGAAATGATAGTTTTCCTAACCTCCAGAGGTTTCTCTCTTCAAGAACTATCTCCACATAATGATGATACGACCCTATGGATTTTTAACAAAGAGTAGGATCAACTGGAGAAAGAGAGAAAGAGAGCTGCAAGAGAGAAGTTCAGGGAAAAGAAGAAGAAAGAAGAAGAAGCTAGGGTCACTACAACCAAGAAGATAGGTGAGAAAGACTAGATGAAAGACTATCTCAGGGCTCACGGCTTCTCTGGCAGGCAGGTGGGACCCATGTCTGAAAAGACACTCCAACGAATTGTAAGTGAAATCAAGGCTAACATTCGTATGGGCAAAAGGAAAAAGATGTATAAAAGGGTACAAGGGATCATCTTCAAGCCAACCACTCAACCCCAACCTGAACCAATTCCCTCTCCATTCCCCATCAAAACTGAACCATACACACCCAAACCTACACCACTATCCTTACCTACTTCCTCACCTCAACCACCTAAACTACCCATCCTCAAACCCAAAACACTCTCCAGAACCACTACACCACAACCTTACAAACCATCCTTCAGCCTTCCAAACATCTCTCCTTGGAAGAATTCAATGCAATCAAGACAAAGCTCACAAATTGCACAACCTTGAGTGACATCTCTTGTGAGGAAGCATCTGTCAAGCTAACTTATTTTGATGGATCTTCATGTTCCCTCACAAAAGATAAATTTCTTGATCTGCCCAGAGGAACATTGGACCGTGCTGCTAGACTTCTTGGAATCAGCTCTGACTCCTTAAACGATGAAGAGAAGACACCGAGAAGAAAGCTGGTGACTCTACTAGATACAAAGAAAGGGGAAAAGATTCCTAGTCAGCCCTTTTTGCCAAGAAAAAAAATCATCCAATGGAGATTCGATGATGCCTCTCACAAATTTGTTGTGGAGAGAGAGAATGGTGAAAGCAACAGGCTGAATGCCTCTTCTCTGATACACTCTAGCAGATTTGACATTGCTGAGTTAGCAGAGAAACCATTCTCCAATCCCTCCAACTTAGAAAATGTTGCTCACATAAGAAGTCATCTTAGTAGCCTTCATCTTGCTGAGTTAACCACAAGAGCAAAGATTGAAGAGGAGTTGAAACTAAGAGAGAAGGAAGACAAGGAAAGATCAACCACCAAAGGCACAACCTTTCTACATATGGTGGAAGGTCCTGAATTGGAACCCATAGTTAGATGGGAGTATGATTACAGCTCCCATCAACTAAATCTTTTTAGAGGGTTCCAGTAGAGGGCGCACATCATTCAGAGTGACAGACTGGATCTCCTGTCAACTAATGATTTGTACAAGCTACTCAGCACCACTTCTGGGAATAACAAAGAAACAAATCAATATCTGCTTTTTCTAGTGTTGAAAGTTTTGAGAGGTAGAAAAAAGTGAGGTTTTGGTAGCATCAGCCTAGGGGGAGTTTGTTGGATTAAGAAGAAGACTGGTGCAAACAAAACCAAATCACTTAGACTATTTTGATGTATCTAATAAAAGGCTTCCGAAGCTAAGTGTGGAACTTCCAAAGGAAATAGAGTTCTTCCAAAGACAAAGTGCAAGATCAACTTTTGAAGACAAACTCCACTTTCGAAGATCAAGTCTGAGAAGAAAAGAACAGAAGACAACTTCCGAAGTATAAAGAAAACAGAAGAAGTCCTCAAGCCTCGGAAGAAGTAGCCTCTTCCAAAGTATAAGTGGCCTCGGAAGAATTTGTTCTTTCAAAGCCAACTACCCTTCGAAAGACACTACTATGAACCAGTGGACATAAGTATTGTGTCTCTAACACTCCGTTGTAGACCTTTGATATACTGCATGGCGTTTTCTCAATAGCCATAAATTGACCATACTTTATTCCACTATTTACCGTTATTAGTTAGCATAGTTGCCAACTTTAGTTGGTGACAAAAGGTAAGTCATGGACATGTCATGACTACCATATCTTAGATAAGACATTATCTAAGATACCTTAAACTATAGCTTTGTAGTATTTGCTTTAGTTAGAGGATTCCAGCTGGTATCAAAGTATATCCGGTTGTAGGTAGTATATAGTTTCTCATTGTAACTCATATAATAAGCTTGTAAAAGTCTTGTAATACTTTGAGTTGAGAAGCAATATATGCAAGTACCTTGAAAATTTCTTTCTGTGTTCATTGGTACTTATTATATTAGTATCAACTCTTAAAGAGACTCTACTTCATCCAAGTGTAGTTTATGTGAGTTTGAGAGAAAAACCGAGTGTTTAAGTGACATAAACCGATCCTACAACTCCCCTACACTTGTTAGATATGGATCTCTTTGGCCCCACCAGTGTAATGAGTCTAGAAAGAACCTTTTATTATTTAGTGATCACAAATAATTTTACAAGATTCACTTAGGTCTTGTTTCTTAGAAGTGAGGATTAGACCCCTGAGATTTTAAAGAATTTCATCTTTAAGATTAAGAATCAATGTGATCACAAGGTCAAAACCATAAGATGTGATCAAGGAACTGAATTCAACAACCAAATCCTTGATACAATTTGTTATGAAAAAGGTATTACAAGACAATACAGTGCTCCCAGGATTCCTTGGCAAAATGGTGTTGCTGAGAGTAGAAACAGGACACTAATTGAAGCTGGAAGAACAATGTTGTCTTACTCTAAGATGTCCATCCCCTTCTGGGCAGAGGCAGCCAACACTCATTGGTTTTCTCTATATGAACTTTGGCATAAGAGGAAACCTTCCATTGGTTTTCTCAAGTCATTTGGATGTCCTTGCACCATCTTGAATACTAAAGATTAAATTGCCAAATTTGTTGAGAAATCAGATGATGGACACTTTATTGGATACTCTTCTTAAGCTAAGGCTTATAAAGTATACAATCTCAGAACCAGAATTGTTGAGGAGTCATCAAATGTGACTTTTAATGAACACACACCCAATGTAGCTGGTTCTAGTCCTGATTGGCTATTTCATCTTCATTTGGTTACCAACTGTTTTAACAAATCTTGTGAGTATGTTTCAGGATCTACAAATATTTTACCACAGGTGATCCTAATCCAAGATTTGAACTTAGAATACCTTCAAGCTATACATCTTCAGCTCCATTTGTAACTAATCCTGCAAATGAAGTTTCTATCAACACAACAATGACAAATTCAACTGATACATTTGAGATGCCTTCGAATTTCAGCATAGAGGCTCAACAACCAGATAAAGAAGCTTCAAATGTAGAAGACCATGGTGGTGGTAAAAGTGATCAAGAATTTCTTGATGCTAACAACCACTCCATAGAAGACAAAATCAATGATGTCACACACTTATTGGATCAAGTCTCACTTGATAAGTGTGTTGAGGTGGTCAGAGAATCATCAAGAATTTCTTCACTCTTGTTTCATATCTCAAATAGAGCCTAAGATGATTGATGATGCTCTAAAGGATGGAAGTTTGGTGGAAGCTATGCAAGAGGAGCTGCTTCAATTCAAAAGGCAAAAGGTTTAGAACCTATGCCTCTTCCTTATGGGAAGAGTACTATAGGAACCAAATGGGTTTTTGGGATTAAGAAGGATGATAGAGGACTTTTCACAAAAAACAAAGCTAGACTAGTTGTTCAAGGGTACACACAAGAAGAAGGTATTCACTACACAAATGTCTTTGCTCTTGTAGCAAGATTAAAAGTTGTTACGATATTCTGGGCATTTGCTGCATCCATGAACTTCAAGGTCTATCAACTTGATGTCAAGTGTGCTTTTCTGTAAGGGGTGATTTGATGAAGAGGTGTATATCAACCAACCACCTGGTTTTGCAGATCATGATCATCTTGATTATGTCTGCAAGCTTAATAAGGCTCTTTATGGGCTGCACCAAGCACCAACAAAGTAATATGAGACTCTATCTCAGTATCTCTGGAAGCATGGATACATAAGGGGTACTATAGATGGAATTCTCTTCATCAAAGGACAAGTAAATGACTTAATGCTAGTTCAAGTATATGTAGATGACATCATCTTTGGTTCAACTAATCCAAGGCTCTGCAAGGACTTTGAGAAGCTGATGAAGGATAGATTTGAAATGAGTGTCATCGGGGAACTCAATTTCTTTTTGGGAATTCAAGTGAAGCAAGTTAAAGATGGCATCTTCATAAGTCAGTCAAAGTATGTTCAAGTGATACTGAAGAGGTTCAACATAACTGACTGCAAGGTAGCTAAGAGAACCATAGCAAGAAACCACTCCCTTGGGCCTGATCTTGAAGGGGAGTGTGTGGATGAACACCTTTACAGGGCTATGATTGGGTCTCTTATATACCTTACAACTAGCAGGCCTGATATCATGTTTTCCATATGTGTTTGTGCAAGATATCAAGCCAACCCCAAGATGTCACATCTTATCACTGTCAAGAGAATTCTAAGATATCTCAAAGGTGCCTCAACACTTGGCCTTTGGTATCTTATTAATTTTGACTTTAATCTGTATGCATATACAGATAGTGATTATGGTGGCTGCAAGATGACTGCAAAGTCTACATCAGGGGGATGTCAGTTTCTTGGTGGAAGGGTTGTCTCATGGTAATGCAAGAAACAATCCTGTGTCTTTGCATCAACTACTGAAGCTGAATACATTGTTGCTGCAAGCTGCTGTGCTCAAGTGCTTTGGATTCAGAACTAGATGCTTGACTATGGATTAAACTTCAATGAGACTCCCATTTACATAGACATCAATAGTGACATCTCTATCACAGAGAATACTGTGCAGCGTTCAAGGAGAAAACACATCAATATCAGGTATCATTTGATTAGAGATAACTTTGAAAAGTGATTAATTAAACTAGTCAAGGTTAACACAAATGAACAATATGTTGATATTTACATCAAAGCCTTTGATGAGCAGAGATTTAAGTATCTTATATAAACTATTCGAATGATTAACTTTGAGTCTTTTTCTTATAATTAATTATTATTATTTCATAAAATCTATGTGTCCTAAGTTATCTATTTTATCACCTTCATAAGCTCTTGTTTTCTCTGGCTGAATATCTTTTTAGAAGACTTTCCTTAGATTTTTTAAAATCTTGATCTTTTAGTCCTTCAAAATATATGTTTTTATCTTCGGAAGAAACTTATGCCTTTAAAACAAAAAAATTGCCTAAGTAAAATTGCCTTCGGAAGAAATTTTTGAAATATCTTCCGAAACTTTAATCCTCTCTTAAGCATTTATATGTTTTCAAAGACAATTTTCTTCCAAAGCAAATTAACTCTCCGAAACTTTGTTCATATTGAACAAAACATCCAATTAATTCTCTTCTGAAGAAATTTTTTTAAAACTTTTAGGAAATTCTTCCGAAGTCATTTTGGCTTTGAAATCTTTTTCATTAAAACTTCCAAAGACAATTTACCTTCAAAAGATTTTTGTCTTCCAAGAAAACAACTTTTTGAGCAAAAAGCAAACTACTTTTTCAGAGGTGGGACCGACATCTGGATTTCAAAGTTTATCCTCTTTCATTAACTTTGTCTTAAATCCATTTCATGTATAAACCCAACAATTCTCCACTCTTTCTTTATCATCTTCATCTTACTCTAGACCTAAATTCCTAAAATCCTGTCTGCAACCGCCTTTGTTCTTCTTTTCCTTCACCTCTAAGCTTTGACAAATGGCCAACCTCAACTGCAAAAATGACCCAAACTTTTCCATGCAGTTACACAGGAAGCACAATCAAGTTGCTTTGTTGCACTCTAAGAAAGATCCTTATTTCTCAGAGGTTTGTCAATTCTTAGCTCTGTCAAACTACTCCACCTCCCTTACAATCAATCCTGTTCCTTATAAGGATCATTTGCTTGAATTCTGGAAGACATATCAAGAGGTCATCCTAGATGGGGAGAAGGCACTGTGTGCTATAATACAGGGGAGGACAATCTTCATCACTCCAGCCATTATGAACACCCATCTTTAGCTGGATGATGAGGAAGGTGAGTTGTCCTTTCCTAAAGAAGCAGTCAACAAATCCTTCCAGCAGATAGGATATGAAGGGGATTTCTTTGTAAAGACATTTAGGAAAGGGAAGGTCTCATACCAGTGGAAGTACTTACTACATGTGGTCATCCACAACTTGTCCAACAGGCATGGGGGTTGGGACCAGATTCCTAAAGATCTCTCCTCCATAGTGCATAGGATAGTTCAGGGGGTCAAGTTCAGGTACTCTAAATTTGTTTATACAAACTTTCTTGCTAACTTGGACTCCTTAGAATAGTATACATTTCGTAAATATGTCCAACACATTCTCAACTGTGAACTGGGCTCATAGTTGAGGGAAATATATAATGTTCTTAAATTGGGGCAGATGAAGCCCGACATCTTTAAGATCTTGAAGAAGCCAAATGTTGGCTTCGCTGGGGTAGAAACAACCTTGGTCCAAAAAATGTTAGAGCTCATTGCTCAAGGTGACAACCTAGCAACACAAGCTAGTGTTGAACCCACATCTTCTACCTCTCAACCACTCAAAAGACCACCACAAATCACCCTCACCTACCAAAGAAGATCCAAACGAACCCCTTGATATGCTATTCAGTTTGTGTAGGCCCCCATACTACTACCCACATAGGAGGAAGTGGACACTAGAGCTCCCACTTCCTCTGAGGATCAAACCACTCCCATCTCTTCAAGAATCAGTGCTGAGGTTCCTCATGCTCAGCCTTATGATCTCACTAGCCCAACAACCTTAATCCTTCAATCAGAGTCTCAACACACTAGTGAAAAACCCTTAGGGAAAAGTTACCATCCCCAGCCTTTAGATCTAAACTAGCCAATCCCTAGCTTTGACTTCTATGATGATAAGGACTTAGGATACAGTGAGTATCATATGTCTCTCTTCTCTACCCCCACTCAAAGAGAGATGAGTGCTCCTGCTTCTCCCTTGTCTAGCCCACATCATTTACCTACTACTAAGGTGGATCTCCCAGAACATGTTCAGGTCGTCCATATAAAAGTGGCTCTCACTTCTAAAAGTGATTACATCATTAAGACCTCAACCATGACAACTCAGCCTAGTAATACTGCATTTGAGGTTGTTAGTGAGTAGAGGAAAACCAACAGCCAAGAACATGAAACTAGTGGTGAGATTGAGGACTTTGGTCTAGTTATCTCATCCCCCAATGAGTCTTCTGATGAAAAGGAGGGGAGTGTGAGACTAAAGGTGCAAAAACTATCAAAAACATGCACCTACCTAGTCTCTAAGGTTAGTCACTTGGAATCTCAGGTGACTACCTTACAAAACAAGTTCAATGATCAGCAACTTGAGATCTCTTATCTCAAGGAGAAACTAGCTGAGAGACCTTTAAAAAGAGCTCATCCAGGAACACAAGAACCTATGGATGTGATTGACCTAACTCCTAGCTCACCTATTCAAGAGGGTAATGCTACCAAAAAGGGGGAGAAAGTCATTACAGTTACAGAACCTGGGAGCTCTTCACAAAGCATGGACTTTGAGGACTCACCATCCTCACTTGAAATTATTAATCCTCAGCAACTTCCTTAATTTCAAATTGATGTGGACTCTATAGACTCTTTCATTCAGAGTCTTTTTGAGGAAGGTATGCCAAGGGTAGTGTCTTCTCCACCTCAAGGAACTTCCAAGTACATCATATGGTGGATGTATGATGCAAATAAAAGAGCCCTTATACTTCAAAGAGTTCAAGGGCAACTAGAAGTCTTTAATTTTCAGAATTTAAACTACTATGATGGTCTTGACCTCGTTAACATGAGACTTGACAATCCAATCCAATCTAGACAAGCAGATAAGTTAGCTCAAAGGATTCAAGATAGGATTACTGAATAGTTTAGCCTTAGAAGGAGACAGAGGCAATCAGGCAATGTCATTGGTCAACTAGATGCTGAGGCAAGCCCTAAGATTAGCTTCAAAGGGAAAACCTTGACTGAAGGCCCAATGATAGAACTTGAGAGCCTTGTCACACCCGCAACTACTTCAGAAGTCCATTCCCTTGATGAGACACCTGCTACTGAAGGTGGATCTCAACCTCTTTCTGGCCAAAGCTTGGAAGCTACATCAAGCAATGAAGGCCAAAGCTCTCTCCATCTTGTGTCATCAAGGTTTGTGGGTGATAAGGGAAAAATGGTTCTAACCCCTAAGGAGATTAAGGAGGAGGAGAGAGAGAGAGAGGAAAAGGAAGCTAAGGGGAGAAAGTTCCTCTGTTGGGTCTGCTGGCTTCATGGAAGCACTAATCAGGGCTACCCCCACGCCACATACTCAGGATGATGAGTTGATGGAAATCATGATAAACTACTTACAGACCACGAACTATGATATTAATAATATCATCTCCCTCCCATTAGAAGAATTAAATGAACTGGCTGACATTGAATCGTCAAAAGAGAAGAAAGAGGCAGAGGATGCAAGATTGATTCTTCAAATCAAAGAGGAATGGAGACTGAAAGGCCCTACAAACATGTTCCTACCCTCTCCCCAGTTCAAGAAAGCCCTGCACAAGAGGCTGTGGCTCCATAAGAACCTCAGGTAGACAATAAAACTGTCTGGATCAACATGATCAACTACCTGAGTGCCACAGGTCTATATTAGGTTGATGCACTTCTTCCCTTGTCCTTTAAGTACGTTGAGTTTGAGTATCTCAACCAACTTGAACTCGAAGTACTCGAAGAAAGAAAGGCAACAAAGAAGAAAATGAGGGAAGAAGCAACAAAGTCAAGAGCTATCATCCAAAAGAGTATGAAGAAGTCTGCTGATAGGCAGAGGATGATGAGCTTCTTGAAGTTTTATGGATTCTCTAGAAGGAGACTTGGCCCTATGTCTCTATCCACCATGGATGAGCACATAAGGGTGATCAAGCAGAAGATCAAAAGATGAGAACTTGTTGATTTACACTCCCAACCAAGTCAGGTCCCTCAAGAAGTGGAGGTTAAGGTTGAACCTTTTGAGACAACACAACCTAGACCTCCTGCTAAATCTCAGCAAACTTCATATTCTGATCCATAGCAAGGTTCCATCCCCTCACAATCTAAATCTGTGAGAGAGGAAAACCCAACTGAGAAAGACAAGGATGATCAACAAGGTGCTATAGGCCAGTCTTCTCAGTTTAAAAGTATGAAGAAAAGAAAAAGGATGGCTTCCATATCAAAGTCAAAGAAGAAGAAGAAGAAAGAAGCATCCACCTCCAAACCTCAGGATGAGTAAGAACATCCTAAGGATGTGCAACAAGAGGAAGGTTAACCAACTCCAATCCAAGTAGCTCCTCTGGCATCAGGAAGACCCATCTTATCCTAGACTTACACTACTAATCCAGAGAGATGGCATGTTATTAGAGATCAAGGTGTTGAAGATGTTTACTCATGGCAGAACATGTTCAATCAACCTCTACATGATCTCTTTGATATGAGAAGACAATATGAGAGCGAGTGATATTGATCATCTCATAAAGAAAGGCATGGTCATCATCTTGATGAGGACTGTCAATATCTGAAGTCTTCAAGTATTTTGGTAGCATCGACCTAGGGGGAGTTTGTAAGGACTCATATAAGGATGATGCAACCCAAAACATCCAAACAGTCTGTCATGCATGCATGCACAAGAGTGTAAGTAGAATGCTTCAGAAGTTTCACACTCTACCTTTGAAAACATTCTAAGTGTGAATCTTCCGAATCCAAGACCAATATCTTCTGATGCCAAACATGAAGTCTTCCCAAGCTTCAAGACAAAGTCTTCCAAAGCCAACCCTTGAAGACAAATTTCTTACGAAGACTTTTGAGTACATGCTATTATCTGATGTACCTTTACCATAAAGTTGGGCGACCATTATGCTACAACTCTGTTTGACTCACCAACTTTCACAAGTTGGTGAAAGGTCCATGCTTTTGGTAAACTGTACTTTGAGGTGTTGAGTCTGTTACTTTCTACTTTATGTACTTTTATCCTTATTGTAATACATTAGGATGTGAGCTATGGCATGTCATAATCACTAGTCAAAAGGCAATCTACCTTTTGACTCTAGATTGATTTTGTTGTTGTCTAGATCATGTATCCAGTTGGCCTTCAAAGTATGGTCGGCTGTAGGATGTAGTATAAAGTATCTCTGGTCCCTTGTATCTTTTCTAATGCTTTGTAAACACTTGTAAGGAACTAGAGAGCAATATACACCATTATTGAAAACCAAACACTTATGTAAATTGTTCTTGTTCTATCTCTTAATTACTTGTGTTTTTTAGTTTCATTACAACTGGTTTCTAGTTCCCCATTTAGTCTGTTAACTGTTCTAGCAAACTCTCCTTATTGTGTGGTTGTGTTGTAAGTGACCACCCTTAAATGGTCCTGCATATAAAGACTCACCTTGAGTGCTTTCAGCTTGGATATTAGGCTCAGGGAATGGAGACTGAAGAAGCTAAAATTCCTTATTAAGGTCAATAGTAAAGGATGGAGAGACCTCAGATTGAGTGGGAGCCCATGATTCCATTCTAGTCTTTTTGGATAGAACAGGAAGGGCTTGCTCAATTAGAGTAGATCAAACAAGGGTTTGTTTGGGGCTTCTCGGGTATGTATATTTGATGGGGTGAGAAGGTAGGGTTGGAAATGTGAGGGTAGTTGCTGTTGTGGTTTATCACCTTTGGGGTTAACAATGATGTCACCAGGAGCCATTGGCTCATTCATACGTGGAAGAAGATGAGTGTGTCTTCCAGTGTAGTTAGTGGATACTCTCCTGAAGACTTTGAAGATGGCCAGCCTCATTTGAGGAACTGGTAGAACAGTTGCGCATACAAGCTAACTCTGGTATAGTTCATAGTTGCTAATGTGCTGAAGGAATCTGGGATACATGAAGAATGTGTCTTTCTGGAGGTTCCCCATAAGGTTAGTCAGCATAAACCTTGAGTAATTGAAGCAGAGGCTTTTCACCAACCCATGGACTAGGCATCCTAGTTCATATGGGATTTGATCCCATCCCCCAAACTTATTAGACAACCAGTGGAGAACAACATGGAGCAAGAACTTCTAGTTGTATGAGAAATTGAATTTGTAAACAGTAGACCTGCCCACATCTCCACCATATCCTATTTGGGTATATGTGTTGTCTAGGTCTGACCTGGGAAACTCAGCAGGAGCACCTTCATCGTGAATCTCAAGATGCTCCCGGATGAGTTGTTCAGAAATGATAAACTCCTAGCCATAAATGATCGACGTGATTACCCTTACCCCATTTAGGGTTTCATTCTGACTGTTGCTCTAGAACTCAACCATATGATTTGAGTAAACGGTGGGGTTAACATTCAAAGCGGTGTAATAGGTAGATTGGGTGAGAAAGGAGATAATATCAGATAAGTCAGCATCGATGGATGAATCCAAGAATATGACTTGGTTGTGCTGAGGGTTAATTGCCATTGTGAGAAAAGGTTGAAGAGAGATGAGTTGGAATTTAGGTAAATTAGAGGTGAAGGAAGCTTGTGGGTAGTAAATTTGGTAAAAAGATTAAAATGATGAGTCAGGTTTATTTAAATAGGTGAAATGGTGGTTTTAGGGGTTGGATAATGTGAAAAGATGGTTTGGGGTAAGATGTGACAAGGTCGGTAAGATTAAAAACAATTTAAAATATTCCAACATCATCAATAAAATCTTTACCTTTTACAGTATGGGGCCCAATGATTTATATTACACAGTAAGGTCTTCTTCCGAGTATAAAAGATTTCCGAAGGTAATTTTCTTCCGAAGTCAATTTTACTTCCGAAGGTAAATTTCTTACTTCCGAGAGTAAATTGTTCTTTCCGAATGGAGAGTTTAATATGCTTCGGAAGTAGATTTGATTTCAATCAATCGCTTCTTACGGGACTAAAAACTCTTCCGAGAAGAAGATCTCCCTTGGGAAAATTTAGCTTTGGAAGATATGTAAAACATCTTCCAAGGTTTAATTTCTCTTCGGAAGAATCTATAATAAAAATTAAGAGAAAAAACCTTTTGTAATAGGGCTTAGATTGTTTTGACAAAAGACATGACACATTTAAAGGGTTTTTCAAATGAGATATACTAATCAATGTTTATCATCCCAATAGTTGTATTGAGATACTTGAATCTTTGTTCATCAAAACCTTTGGTGAACAAATCAACATATTTTTCATTTGAGTTAACCTTGATTAGTTCGATCAGATTTTTTGCATGAATATCTCTAATGAAATGGTACCGGATATCGATGTGCTTTGTCTTGGAGTGCTTCACTGGATTTTTAATGAAGATAGCACTGTTGTTGTCAATGTGGATAGGAGTACTCATGAAGTTGAATCCATAGTCAAGCATCTGATTCTGAATCCACAACAGCTGACCATAGAAACTTGCAACAACAATGTATTCAACATCAGCAGTAGATGTTGAAACGTAGGATTGCTTCTTGCATTGCCATGAGATGTTCCTTCCACCAAGAAATTGACATCCTAGTGATGTGGATTTCTTGTTGATGTTGTAGCCACCATAATTAGTATCTGAGTAGCCATAGAGATTAAAATTGCTATTCCTTGGATACCAGAGACCTAATTTAGGTGCTCCTATGAGATATTTGAGGATTCTCTTGGCAGCAACTAGGTGATACACCTTTGGAGTATCCTAATATCTTGAACAAATGCATGTTGCAAACATAATATCAGGTCTACTTGTTGTGAGATACATCAGAGAACCAATAATTGCCCTATACTGATGTTGATCAGTATCCTCCCCCTTAGAGTCAGGACAGAGATTATGGTTTCTAGGTATAGGTGTTTTGGCTGGCTTACAATCTTTCATAACAAATCTTTCTAGAATGTCATTGAAATGCTTAGATTGATTGATAAAGAACCCTTCCTTCATTTGCTTTACCTGAATTCCAAGGAAAAGTCCAACATAGAGCAAACTTCTTTTTCATGCTCTCAAAGTCTTTACATATTTGGTCATTTGAGGAACCAAATATGATGTCATTAACATAGACTTAGATGAGGAAAATGTCTTTCCCAGACTTCCTTATGAAGAGAGTCTTATCAATAGTACCTCTAGTGTATCCATTCTTTGAGAGAAATTGAGACAAGGTCTCATACCACAGCCTAGGTGCTTGGTGCAACCCATATTGAGCTTTATCCAGCTTGCACAAATAGTTGGGGTGTTATGGATCTTCAAATCCTAGAGGTTGCCATACATAAACTTCCCTATCTATATCCCCATATAGAAAGGCACACTTGACTTCAAGTTGGTAGATAGTGAAATTCTTGGATGCAACATAAGCAAGGAAGATCCTAACTGCCACAAGTCTTGCAACATGTGCAAAGACATCCGTATAATCAATTCTTTCTTCTTTAGTGTATCCTTGAACTACTAATCTTTCATTGTTCTTGATTATCAAGAATCTATCATCTCTAAGTCAAAAATATGATCAAGGCCATTCCCCCTAACACAAGGAGTGTGCTTATTTACAACAATGTTAGATGATTTCTTGAAATGTTGATTTTTAATGTTGTATACTCAATAAGCAATAGAGTTGGGGGAATATCCAACAAAGATATAATCATCCAAATTTTCAGCAAATTTTGCCAATATATTCTTTGTGTTAAGTATGGTAGAACTATTGCCAAAGGACCTTAGAAAGCCAATGAACAGTGGCCTGTTGTTCCATAGCTCACAAGGGGTTTTTCCATGTGACACCTGTTCTGCACATAGCTTGCAGTGCTGACTGCCTCTGCCCAGAATGTTAGAGGCAGCTTTGAATCAGCTAACATGGTCCGAGCAGCCTGAATCAGTGTCCTATTCCTTTTCTCAGCAACACTGTTTTGTTGAGGAGTTCTAAGAGCATTGTATTATCTGCCAATCCCTTTTATGTTATAGAATGAGTTAAGAAATTGATTTTTAAACTCATTCCCTTGATCACTTCTGATTATCTTAACCTTGTGATCAATTTGATTTTCAATACTAAGATTAAAAGATTTTAACGTTTCAACATTTTCATCCTTAGTTCTTAAAAAGAATACCCATGTAAGTCTTGTAAAATCATTAACGTTCACAAGGCAGTATAGTTTCCTTCCAATGCTTATCATACTTGTGGGACCAAAAAGACCCATGTGCAATAAGTGTAATGGAGTGGTGATAGAGTTAACAACTTTTGATTTATGAGATGCTCTATGCTGCTTCCCTTTCAGGCATGCAAGACAGTTATCTTTGTAGAAAAATTCCTTTTTAGGAAAACCATGTACCAAGTTATTTTTAATCAATTTATTCATTGTTTTTAAATTGACATGACACATACGTTTATGCCATAATGTTGACTTATCACCATCAGCTTTAGAAAGAAAGCATGATACTTCACCCAGTGGGGAAGTATTGTTCATATCTAGCTTGTACATATCCCTTTTCCTGGGAGATCTAAGAAGCACCAATTCCTGAGGAATGGTCAACCTGGGTTTGAGGATAATGCACTCATGTTCTATGAAAAGAATTTGATGCTTTTGATCACAGAATTGAGAAATAATTAATAGGTTATGTTCAAGCTTTTTGACAAAGTGAACTTTGTCAACTTTTAAATTACCATTGGATATACTCTCTCTGCGAGAAATATATCTTACGGCCTCACCTCCAAATTTGATAGGACCTCCGTCAAAATGTTGAAATTGTTGAAGGAGAGATATGTTCCCTGTCATGTGCCTTGAGCATCCACTATCCACAATCCATACGTTGTTATTCTTGTCATGTGAATGTCCCTGCACATAAGATGAGATGATTAGTTTTTATTGGAAACCCAAGCCTTGTTGGTCTTGGGCTTTTCCAATGATGAGGATGATATTGAACCAAAGTTTATGTATGGGGGTTCAATAGATGTTTGTGAAGAAGAGGCTTGGACTGCTGCATCTTCTTTGATATTCCATTCCATCCCTTGGTTGATCATTAAGGATGAGCTTGATGAAGCTTGAGGAGCATGTTATTATTCTGAAGCTTCTTTCTTTTTGGAGGAAGTCTTCACCACCTTTTCTTCTGAAGTAATCATCATCTAGGATGGTTTCAAGGGGACTCTCTTGTTTTCTTGGAGTCTTGACAACTTTAACTTCTGAAGCCATTTTCCCTTTGGAAGAAGGTCTTTCTTTCGAAAGCAACCTTGCTTCGGAAACAAGTTTTCCTTTTTATCACTTGAACCATTTGATATGGTCCAAATGAGAAAACTTCCTTGACTCCTTCCTTTTTAACATTTTTGCATAATGTGTGCTAGCAGGATTGTACTAACAATCTTTAGCCATGTGGTTTTGTAGACCACATATTATGCAGGCAACGTTAGTCTTTTGGAACTTGAAGATTGCATTTTCTTGATCTTCTTTTTTTCATTTGCAATCTTTTCCTTTAACTTCTAATCCTTTGGTAGGATAGGAGTGCTGGTATTATATACCTTTCCTGAATCAGAGTTTCCTACAACCTGGAATCCAGCTGATATGAACACACCCTTTTGCTTTGGGTCTATCTTCAGCTTGGACTCAACCACTTTCTTGGCAATTTTTCTTGCTGCCTTAGCTCAACTTCTTTGGGCATTGGTGGTTAGGGGTTGATCATCACAAATAGGAATGGGTAAAATTACTTGTCTCTTCCCTATGATGGTCTCTAAACTAGCATCATTCCTAGACTCATGTGATGGTGGTCAGCAGGTGGAACCTCTTGCTCTTCAATACCCGACCTTGGTTGTCTAATAGAATCATAAGAATGTGGTGGAGCAATTTCATTGACCCATCTTTGTTTTGATAACAAAGCTTTGAGTGGGAGGATGATTCAAGAATGGCTTGGAAGTTTTGCTTTTAGATAGTGCTTCCTTGCTTGAGCCACAACTGTGACAAGCTGGGCTTGAGCCTCAGACAATTTGGATATTAAATCCTTGATTTGTGTCTTGTAGTTAGTATATTTGTTTTTTAACTGGGACACAATTTTCTCTAACTCGTCAATTTTCTTTTGATAGTCAGATTTAGCCCTTTTAAAATTAGATTTTAAAATGTTTAAAGACTCAATATCATATTTAATTTCCATATTATAGTCCTGATATAACTTAACCTTAGCAATACAAGCTAGAGTATAAAGATGTTCATATGCCTTGTTGTCATCTGTTCCAGCCATGAGTGCTTGAATAGGAGTCACATCCTGTACCCTAAAGCTCTAGTCAACTTCTTGAGCTAAAACTGTTGTTTCAGTCGACTTCCCAGTGGTTTTTGGTGTAGAGGGATATGAGGTTCCCGGATTTGAAATGGGAGCCTTACATTCCCTAGCAAAGTGACCAAGTTGGTTACAGTTGTAACATTTGGCCTTTGTTTTGTCAAACCCAAACTTGTTGAGGGAAATGCCTTCTAGTTCTTTTGAAGAACTTCTTTGCTAGGTAAGTCAACAAAGCCATTTATTGGTCAATGTCCACATACTCTACATCATCTAGGCTGAAGCACTCTACATCATCAAAGCAATACTGATAATCACTAGAGTACCCACCTCGTGAGACAAAGGCACAACTGTCCTCAAAAGAACCTTGTTGAGCCTGTTGAAACCTTGGAGTCTCACGAAATATGATGTAGGGTCCTGAGGAGCAGGATGGCTGCTGAGAATATGTCAGGAATTGCTGAGGTTGGGTGGGTCCTGAGCCTTCAGCAACCATAAAAGCGTTTCTAGCAGGAAGGCTTGAAGGTTTGCTCATCTAATGGCCTTTCTTGTTGTCCATCTCTACACAGTATCCATCAAGGATGCCATATAGTTTAGTTATGGTGAAGGAGTTCAGGTTTTCTGTACTCTTGATAGAGACACAGTAGAACATCCACTTATTTGGGAGTGCACTCATGAATTTTTGAGTGAGATCTCTCAATTCAAGGGCAATTCCCACAGACTGAATGGAAGAAATAAGATCCATGTACCTAAAGTATTGTTGGCTAAGGGTCTCTCCAGCAATGTAAGTGAAGTTCTCAAACTGCTACTTCAATAAATCTTTCTTTGAGTAATTGGAGCTAGAGTACATTTGAGATAATGCAACAAACAATTCTTTAGCTGACCTGCAGTGCTCAAACCCCACCATAATGGAGTTTGGTATAGTAGTCATACGAACAGTCATGGCATTACTGTCAATGTCCATCTTCTTCCGGTCTACATAAAAGTAATCTTCAACAGCTTTCTCTATCATGTCTCCATATCCACCTGGGGCAGCAACCTTTGGCTTGTAAGGGCCATTGTGATAAATTGCTATACATTTTCCATCTTGATACCTAATGAAGCCTTCTATGCGTCTGCTCCATGATCTAAAGTTTTCAGGGGTGATGATGGGTGCTTTAGTCATCGTCCTAATCTCAACTTCAGACTTTTGGTTGTGGGCCATTTTAGAGTGTGGTGAAAGGAGGAATGAAAAACAGATTGATTTGGATGGTAAGATCTCACAATCAAGAGCCTTAAAAACTCTGTGACCAATTGCAGGATCGGTTTTGTGTCACTTAGCACTTAATTTTTCTCTCAAACTCACTTAATCATACAGATTGGTTTAAATGAAGCAGAATCTCTTCTAAGAGTTGATGATAATATATTAAGTAGTAAAGAAAACAAGTAAATAATTTTCAAGGTACTTGCATATATTACTTCTCAACGCAAAGTATTACAAGACTCTTACAAACATATTACATGAGTTACAATGAGAAACTATATATACTATCACCTACAACCAGATATACTTTGTTACCAGCTGGAATCCTATAACTAAAGAAAATACTACAAAGCTAGAGTTAAGGTATCTTAGATAATTTCTTATCTAAGATTTGGTAGTCATGACGTGTCCATGATTTACCTATTGTCACCAACTAAAGTTGGCAACTATACTAACAGATAAAGGTGAACACTAGAATAAAGTATGGTCAACTACATGCGTTTTAAGAAAACACCATGCAGTATATCAGAAGTCTGCAACAATGTATTAGAGAGACCATACTTAGGTCCTCTGGTTCATAGTAGATGCTTCCAAATGTTAACTAGCTTCGGAAGAACTTGTTCTTCCGAATCCACTTATACTTCGGAAGTAGCTACTCCTTCTGAGGCTTCCTTGGGACTTCATATGTCACACCTTGACTGACGGCAGAATCATCGGGGCGGACGAATGTGAAACGATTGTTTATAGCTCATGGAATTAATTAATTTGAAATAATATTAAATGCCATTTTTTCATTGAATAATACTAGACAATTAAGTCATTACAATACATTCAAGATTTCAACAACAAAATAAATTCTTTAGTTTAACTAAGTCCAAGTCCTATGTGTACAAGAAGAATTCCTCAAGTTAGCAATCCTGAAACATGTTAAAATTAAAGGTTCAACTTTGAAAGTTGGTGAGTTTCCATGGGTTTAACACACACACACACACACACACATATATATATTAGTTTACAAGTAGCAATTCTTGTAAATGGTTACGAATTATGAAAGTTTATATATAACATATAGCTACAATCAAACCTTGACAAAGAATAAGTTTACAAGTATATAACGATTAGCTTAGTGTACTTGGTTCCCATGATGAACAAGCATACGTCATCAGGAGCCGACAATAACCTCGGCTTTAGCATCAAATAGGCTTGTCACCCTAATAGATCTACGACGTCGCTAGCCTAGCAATAGTTAATGATTGTCAACATATAATGTCTATCATATAAGATTCATATTATTTCAAATAACCATGACAAAAGTAAAGATTAATTGCATGTGCAATTACAAGTATCAAGATGTTTACCAATGTAAGTTTTATGTTAACATGTTTCACCCTAAAAAGGTGTGAAATAAAGTAAAAAGGAGCATGAAAACTCACATGGTATAATGATAGTTGTAGTGTACATAAGAAAGCTTGGATGTTCAAGAGTCAAAAGCTGACGTCCTAAATGTGAAAAAGAAACAATAACTTGAGGTCGAAATTCATTACAAGAAGTTTGGATTCTTAGTAATACCAATAAGCGAAAGGTAGATTGAAAAACGATTATTGTACCAATTTTAGATTCTGGTCAAAATATTTTGTACGTGTTTGAACAGGTTTTTTAAATAGAAAACGGTTTTATAAAATTACAAAAAATTACATTTGACTAGTTTAAAATATCCCCGACAACTTTTTTTTTTAAACATTTTTATGAAAAGATCCGTAAATAGGCAAAAAAGCAGCACACGACAAAAGGTGCTGGAATGTGCACTTATCTTGTGAAGACTATTGTTGAGTCGTCCGATAGAGTTTAAAGATGTATAAACATTCGTTGAAAAGGATATTTGATGAAATTAATATTGGAGTCTGATTTTACTCTAATTTAGTTAGTTGTGACCAAGTTATGGTAAGTTGAAATCAGATTATATTCTACCAAAATTATAGTAAGTCACTTATGTTTACTTTTAAAATTGTTAAAGCATGAAACGGGTTAGAACAAATTTATTATGTCGATATATGGTATATTAGACTTCATTTGAGTTATAGAAAAAAATATTCCAAGACTTCGGCATAGCCCTCAATTAGAGAAATAATCTTGTGGAATAACCGAATGCGGCGGCACAGCCATCCATATGCAAACGGGATTCTTTGTTTACATTAGTGTGTTGTTAGCTTGATTTAAGAATGTTAGTTATTGTTATAAGGTTAGTGAATGTTAGAAGGTTAATGATCAAATGATAATAAATAAAATTAAAAGAAATTTAGTAGAAGAAAGAATAAAGGTAAGAACTTAAAGTCATGAGAACAATTGGATGTTAGGCTGATTAAACAATATAGAAATACATAATATAAAAGCAATAAGGTAACCTTAGTATTAGAAACTTTTTGAAATTACTTGTAAAAGAAAATGATTGAAATTGATAAAAAAAACAATGGATGAAAGAAGATATGTGAGTGAGATTTTTGAAGAATGAGCAAGTTAAAAGTGAGGCCTAAAGCTTGCGTTTATAGTTGAGGTTAGGAGGGGGTTATGAATGGTGTTAATGATAAGTTACAAGTCTTTTCAAAAGGGGTTATGATTAAAATTTAAAATAAATATAAAATTAAATCATTTAAATAAATAAAATAATAATTACAATTTAAACTTCAAATTTAATTGAACAACTTCTTTTTATTAAATTAAATATTTATAACTTTTATAAAACTTGTAAACTTTATAATTTGAGTATTTATTTCAATATTTAAAATTCATAATTACTAATAAAACTTTAGAAGTTTATTAAAATTCATTTTATAACTCTATAAGTTTTAACAAGTCTTTTCCATTTAGTTATTTGTTGTAAAATCGTTAATAAAACTTTATAACTTTACAAAAAAAAATATTTATAAATCCATAAATTATTACAAGTTGTTTATATGATTAATGAATAATTCACAATATAAATTGCACATAATATGCATTTGATCCATTAAAATTATTAAAATAATAATGGAAGGTCAAAATGAGTTCGGGTTTGGGTTTATGATTATGAAAATAAGTGAATGTTACATCATACTTCGAAAGTTGTAGTCTTCATTTCTTCTAAGTGTTGAAACTTCGGAAGAGCAAAGACTTCGTCTTCAGAAGTTGGAGTTTTTCCTTCGGAAGTTGATCTTGCACTTGTCTTCGGAATAACTCCATTTGTCTTTGGAAATTCCATACATAGCTTCGGAAGTTCTGTACTTAGCTTCAAAAGTCCTTTATTTGTTGCACCAAAATAGTCTAAGTGTTTGGTTTTGGTTGCACCAGCCTTTTGAGATCCAACATCATGTGAAAAAGTAAAAGATTAGCTAACGAATTAGCCGGGGAGTAATCATAGGTTTGAATACATATATAGATTGATTAAATAGATTGAAAACAATCCACTTCGTATGATAATGTCAAGACTTATAGTGCAATAGTGTAATATAAAAGACAAACCAAAACAATCAAAACTAATGACTGAATTCACTCGGTTTGCAGATGAAGCCTTATAGAATGAATGATTCCAGTTCCAATCACCACGTGACTAAACAAATGGGGTGGGTTTGTCAAACCAATAAATCTATCATTGTTTTTGGTTGCATGAATTAATAATTATGTTATCATCAAGTTTAACTAACTATGAACACATAATTACAAGTAATAACATAGCATGTCTTGAATTGAATTTAAAATAAAATAGCATAACAATGAATATCAATGATTGAATTTAAATCACATGATTTCCTCAAAATATAAAACACATAAAAATAGCAATGAATACTCACATTGACAATAGTGTATGACTTGAACAATAATATGATATATACGACTAGGCACCAACAATTTCCTCAGATTAAACTAAGGAATGGTGTCCTAAAACTAGAATTATTATAATTTATAGTTGAGACATGAATTAGGGTTGTGATTGGGATTTTGGGTTTACAAAGATTTAAAATAATGCATTTGATTTAGTTTAATCAGCTAGAATTGAATAAGTGAATTAAATTTGAAAATAATGTTTCATAATAAATGAAATAATATAATTAAAACATTTAGTCTAAAACATTTAAATTTATAATCGTTTTAAAATGTTAAAACCTTTGGAACAAAAAAATTATATTGTTTAGAATTTTTAGAAATTAAATAGTAATTTATGGAATAAACTTCGTAAAATTTTTTTTATTGATTTTAATTCAATAGTATAATAAAAAATTATAGGATTTGATTAAAAATGGTTTAAAATGGGTTTGGTCCCATGAGTGTTGTAAGAGTTAACTAGTGGGCCAAAGTCCAATGTTTGGTTTAATTTCAATTCATAAAAGATAAAAACAATGTTAATAGTTCCCCCAAATCACACATGAACCCTAATTCAATTTGAACAAAAGTAAGCATTGATTTGATGTTGTTGATGAAAGCGACCATGGGGATTTGATTACCCATGTGAAACCGAGTGTGTGTAAGGATTTTGTAAGATTGGTTTTTGTCACTTAACACTTGTTTTTCTCTCAAACTCGCTTAATAACACTTGGTTTGATGATGCAGAATCCTTTCAAAGAGTTGATAATAATATACTAAGTAACTAAGAACACAAGAAGATAATTTTCAAGGTACTTATTTATATATTCCTTCTCAACTCAAAGTATTACAATACTCTTACAAGCATATTACATGAGTTACAATGAGAAACTATCTATACTACTACCTATAGTCGGATATACTTTTATACCAACTGGAAACCTATGACTAAAGCAAATACTACATTGCAAAAGGTAAGGTATCTTAGATAAAGTATTATCTAAGATAAGGTAGTCATGAAATTTCCATGACTTACCTTTTGTCACCAACTAAAGTTGTTAACTGTACTAACTAATAATGGAATAAAGTATGGTCAACTATATAGGCATGGGAAAGCACCATGCAGTATATCAAAGATTGCAGCTGAGTGTTTGAATGACCATACTTATGTCCACTAGCTCATAGTAGGTTCTTTCGAAGGTTAACTGGCTCGGAAGAACAAGTTCTTCCAATGCCACTTATACTTCAAAAGAGGTTACTTCTTCTGAGGCTTGAGGCTTTCTTTAGGTCTTCATACTTTAGAAGTCATTGTCTTGACATAAGCTTTGGAAGCTCAGGATTTGCCTTCGGAAGCTTCTTCAGACATAAGCTTTGGAAGCTTAGGATTTGCCTTCGGAAGATCTTCATCAGTTGCCCCAAAATTGTCTAAGTGTTTGGTTTTAGTTGCACCAGCCTTACTTGATCCAATAAACTCCCCCTAGGCTACTTCTACCAAAACCTCACTTGTTTTTGCTTCTCAAAACTTTCAACACTAAGGAATTAAGATGTTTATCTGTCTCTTTGTTCTTTCCGGATGTGGTGCTAAGAAGTTTGAACAAATCATATGTGGATAGGAGATCCAGTCTATCACTTTGAATGATATACACACTTTTGTTGTGACCCTCTGAAGAGAGTTAGTTGATGGGAGTTGTACTCATACTCTCATCTAACTATAGACTCAAGTTTAGGACCTTTAACTATTTGAAGATAGGCTTTGCCTTTGGTTTCTGATCCATCACTTTCATCTTTTCTTTCTAAGTTTCAACTACTCTTCAATCGTGGTCCTAGCGGTTAGCTCGGCCAAATGAAGACTGCTCAGATGATTTCTAATGTGAGCAACTATCTCGGAGTTAGAGGGGTTGGAGAATGGCCTCTTTGCTAAATTAACAATATCAAACCTGCTTAAGTGTAGCAGAGATAAGGCGTTAAGCCTGTTCATCTCACCACTCTCTCCCTCTTAACAATAAAGTTATGAGAAGATATTCTAACCTCCAATGAGTTATCTTCTTTCTTGGCACAAAGGGTTGACTTGGTACTCTGTTCCCTTTCTTTGAATCCAGTAAAGTCACCAGCCTTCTACTTAGCTTATTCTCTTTTTCATTTAGTGAGTCAAAGTTGAGACCAAGAAATTTAACGGCTTGGTCCAATGTTCCTCTTGGCAGATCAAGGAATTGTTCTCTAGTGAGGGAACATGATGAGCCATCAACATAGGTAGTGAGGGAACATGTGGAGCCATCAACATAGTTAGCTTGACCGACCCTTCATCACAAGAGGTATTGCACAAAGTTGTACATTTGATGAGCTTCATCTTGATCTCCTTGAATTCTTCTAAGAAATGTTTTTTGGAAGACTGAGAGTATGACTTGGGTGATTTTTGGGTAGGTGGTGGTGTTTGGGTTCTAGGGAGTGTTTTGGGCTCGAGGATGGGTAGTTGTGGTGAAGAGGAGGGTAAGGAAGAGGGCATGGTTGATGGTGTGGATTCAGGAGTTCTTGGTTTAGAGATTAGCTCCATTTTGATGCGAAAAGGGAAAGGGATTGGTTCAGGTTAAGGTTGGGCTTAAGGTGTTGGTCTGGAAGTCTTCCCCTGTACCCTTCTAGACATCTATTTCCTTCTTCCTGAGCGAATGTCAGCCTTGATGTCGTTGACATGTCATTGCAGGGTCTTCTCAGACATAGGACCCACTTGCCTACCAAGGAAGCCATGAGTCCTTAGATAGTCTTTCATCCAGGCTTTGTCACCTAGTTTCTTGGCAACTGCAAGTCTAGCTTCTTCCTCTTATTCCTCCTTCTTCTTCTCTCTCAGTTTTTCCTTGGAAACCTTCCTTATCTCTTTCTCCATTTGATCTTGCTCTTTCTTGAAAATCCATAAGATTGTGTCATTGTTGTAAGGAGTTAATTCCTCAAGAGAGATTCCGGTGGAACTTAAGAAAGCTATCCTTTCGCTCCTCAACTGCTGGTCAACTTCTTCTTTATTTCTCTCCCTTTCTTCCTCTACGGCCAACCTTGCTTCTTCTTCTTTCTCAATCCATAGAAGGGTTGCCTTTTCTAACTCAATCAGCTCCTCCAGTGGTAGCAGGAGCATATCTTCATTAATAGCTCCAAGATTGACAAGCATGTCAATGATCTCCACCCTCCTTTTATTGTTGATAGCCTCCTGGTTGGCTATAGCTACTTTACTACTTGTAGCTTGCAACTTCCTAGTGGGGATTCTTCGTTTCCTTTTAAGCTTCTCTAACCTTTCTTCCTCTTGAAGTTCTTCCACAGTCATCTTACTCTTCCCTTTGGTATCTTCGAAAGTTCTAGACTTTGCAGGTTCTTATGTAGAGGTTTCAGGTTGGGAGGTGGTGGTTGGAGCATGTGGTAATGATGTTGTTTGAGTTAGGGGTCGGTTGAGAAAATCCTCACTATTTACCTCAGATGCTAGTTCAAGAATTGCATCTATGATAATTAGATCATCGGATAAAGAGAATAACCCTTCCGTAGCTTCCATCTCATCTTGGGAAGATTGAATTGGTCTTTCGAGCCTTTAACTTCAGCTTCAAAAGTCTATTTAATTGCAATTTTGCCCAATTGGTTTAGTTGTTGGGCCATCGGTCCTTATTTTCCCTTTGAATTCAATCTTAGTTTCGGTGTGGGCTTTAGGTTGACCAACTTCTTGGATAGTGTTAGAAGGTGCATTCAACCTTTGAAGCTCTTCAACTTTAAAGTACACCATAACAACATCTGGGCTTGGTTGTTCAATGGAAGATCTCATTAGGAACTTGGGTCGATTTGAAGAAAATTAGAGGAGGCTAAGGAAAAACTGTTGCTTGTTGAGCAGGATATCTTGAAGTTAGAGTTAAGAGAGCTAATCTCTATGGTTCCTCCTGTGTTTGTCTTTGAACACTCTCCTTGTTTTTGGCAACATCATCCTAAGAGCTTGATGAGCTAGAGGAAGAGGTCAAGGAGACCTGAATTGGTACACGCCTAACAAATCTCTCAATTTGTTTCTCATCTAGTTTGGCCTTGAGGTTTTCAATCTCAAGTTATTGAGTGGTAGACCTATCCTCTAAAGTTTTAACCTTGAATTCAAGGTTTGAGACTTTAGAAAGTAGTTCTCTTATGGTGAGTTACAGACTTCCCTCATCTTCTTTTCAAGAATCATGGGAGGATGAGGTAACATACCTAGTATGTTCATCCTCACCACCAGATGTGGTTTCTTAGCACTCTAGTTTCCCCTGCCTAATAATGTCTCTTTAAGAGTCATCAAAGGGCACGATTGCCATAGATTCAATCTCAGAGATGTTATCACTGTCATGAGGATCCAATGAGGCTCCTTCAGTAGTGGCAGCTGAATCTACATGAGTCCCCTCCAGATCAGTGGGACTCACCTAAGTTTGGGCTTGTTGATGGGGGCTAGAGATAAGATGTCTCTCTAGGCTCATTTGATCCTTAAGAGGATGTTGTGGATCAACTTCATTGCCTTGAAGAGATATACCTTCTCATCAGTTCCTATAAATAAGTCAGTAAAGGATATAGAGGTTAATGAATCGGTCCTTTGATCAATGTCTAATACAATTGAGCCTTTGAGAGGGTTGCCCATTTTTGGCTGCGTAGGAGAGTATAATGACTCATCTTGAGAGGTTCCAGCTTGGGTTTCGGGCTCATGGGATTGAGAATAAGGAGACTCAATACCTATATTAAGGTCAAAAGTGAAGGAAGGTGTGACATCGGACTGAGTGGGAGCCTATATTTCCACTCTAGTCTTTTGGGATTGAACATGGGAGACTTGTTCAATCAGAGTAGATTGAACAAAGGTTCGTTTGAGACGTCTTTGCTATGTGATTTTGATGGGGTGAGAAGGTATTTTTGGCATTGTGAGGGTTATTGCTAGTGTGGGTTCATCACTTATGGGGTTAACAGGGATGTCACCAGGAGCTATGCGCTCAATCATACCTGGAAGAAGGGCAATGTATCTTCTAGTGAAGTTGGTGGACATCCCATTTAACACTTTGAAGATGGTCGGCCTCATATGGGGGACATATAGAGTAGCTGCATAGACAAGCTTGCTCTAGTCCAACTCACAGTTAATGATGTGCTGAATGAACCTGGGATACATGTAAAATGTCTCCCTTTGAAGGTTCCCCATCAAATAAGTCAGCACAAATCTTGAATAGTTAAAACGGAGGCCTTTCACCAACCCATAAACTAGGCATCCTAGTTCATATGGGATTTGATCTCATCCCCTAGACTAGTTCGAGAAGCAGTGAAGGACTACGTGCAGTAGGAACTTCTAATAGTAAGAGAAGTTAAATTTGTACACTGTTGACCTGCTCATATAACCGCCATATCCCATTAGGGTATATGTGTCATCAATGTTGCCTTGGGGAACTTTGTAAGAGAGCCTTCATCATGGAACTCTAGATGCTCCTTGATGACTTGTTCAGATGTGATCAATTGTTGACCACAAATGCTCGACTTCAGAACCCTAACTCTGTTCAGGGTTATAATCTGTCTGTTCCCCCAAAATTCAGCCATGTGATCTGAACACACGGTGGGGTTAACAGTTAGGGCTGTGAAGTAGGTTGATTGGGTTAGGAAGGAGATGATTTCGGAGAAGTCAACATCT
Source organism: Flaveria bidentis (assembly GCA_018326385.1). Lineage (NCBI taxonomy): Eukaryota > Viridiplantae > Streptophyta > Magnoliopsida > Asterales > Asteraceae > Flaveria > Flaveria bidentis. The sequence goes on along the minus strand of BJCM01266538.1, from coordinate 6,352 downwards.
TTGGACGAATCCAGGAGTGCGACTTGATTATGTTGAGGGTTTAGTGCCATTTTTGTGAGAAAGAAGTAGAGAAATGAGCTTGAATTAGGTAAATTAGAGATGAAGGAATCTTTGGGTAGTGAAATTGGTAAAAAGATTAAAATGGGTGAGTCGGAAGTATTTAAATGGGTAAAAATGGTGGATCGATAAGGTGAAGTGATGGTTTTGGTTATGATGTGACAAGGGCAGTAAGGTTAAATCCATATAATATATTCCGACATCATTAAGAAAATCTTTACCTTTTACAGTTATTGGGCTCAAAAGGTTTCCATTACAAAGAAAGACTTTCTTTTGAGTATAAAGCATTTCCGAAGGTAATCTTCTTCCGAAGCCAATCTTACTTCCAAAGGTAAATGTCTTACTTCCAAGAGTAATAAAGGCTTTTCGAGTGAAGAAGTTTATAAGCTTCGAAAGTAGATTTGATGTTTTATCAAATGCTTCTTCCGAGACTAAAACTCTTCCGAAAAGAAGATTTCCCTTGGAGGAATTTTGCTTCGGAAGATATATGTAAAATCTTCCGAGGTTTAATTCCTCTTTGGTAGAATGTGAATTTTTGGAGAAAAACCTTTTGTAACAGGGCTTAGATTGTATTGACAAAGACAATACACATTTAAAAAGGTTTTCAAATAAGATAGACTAATCAATGTTTATCATCCCAATAGCTGTAATAAGATACTTAAATATTTGTTCATAAAATGCTTTGGTGAACAAATTAGCATATTGTTCATTTGAATCAACTTTGATTAGTTTAATCAGATTTTTCTCATGAATTCACTAATGAAATGATACCTGATGTCAATGTGGTTTGTCTTGGAGTGCTTTACTGGATTTTTAGTAATGGAGATAGCACTGTTGTTGTCAATGTGGATAGGAGTGATCATGAAATTGAATCCACAGTCTATCATTTGGTTTTGAATCCATAGTAGCTGAGCACAACAACTAGCAACAATAATGTATTCAACTTTAACAGTTGATGTTAAAACATAAGATTGCTTCTTGCATTGCCATGAGATGATCCTTCAACCAAGAAATTGACATCTTCCTGATGTTGATTTCTTGTTGATATTGCAGCCACCATAGTCACTATCAGAATAGCCATAAAGATTGAAATTGATTTTCCTTGGATACCAGAGACCTAGTTTAGGTGCTCATTTGAGGTATCTAAGGATTCTCTTGGCAGCAACTAGGTGAGACACCTTTGGAGCAGCCTGATATCTTGCATAGATGCAAGTTGTAAACATGATATCAGGTCTACTTGCTCTGAGATACATCAGAGAACCAATGGTCGCCCTATACTAATGTTGATCAGTATCCTCCCCCTCAAAGTCAGGACAAAGATTATGATTTCTGGTTGTAGGTGTCTTGGCTAGCTTACAATCTTTCATATGAAATCTTTCTAAAATGTCAGATACATATTTAAATTGATTGAAAAAGAACCCTTCCATCATTTGCTTTACCTGAATTCCAAGGAAAAGTCCATTTTCCCATGAAACTCATCTCAAAATACTCTCAAAGTCTTTGCATATTTGGTCATTTTAAGAACTAAATATGATGTTATCAACATAGACTTTGATGAGCAAGATGTCTTTCCTAGACTTTCTTATGAATCAAGTCTTGTCAATGGTACCTTTCGTGTAACCAATATTTAGGAGAAAATGAGACAAAGTCTCATACCACAACCTAAGTACTTGGTGCAACCCATAAAGAACTTTATCCAGTTTACACACATAGTTGGGGTGCTGTGGGTATTCAAATACTGAAGGCTGACATACATAGACTTCCTTATATTTATCCCCATATAGAAAGACACACTTGACATCAAGTTGGTAGACAGTAAAATTATTGGATGCAACATAAGCAAGAAAGATCCTCACTACCTCAAGTATTGCAACTGGTGCAAAGACATTAGTGTTATCAGTTCCATCTTTTTGAGTGTATCCTTGAACTACCAGTCTTTCCTTATTCTTGATAATAAAGCCTCTATCATCTCTCCTATTCCTAAAAACCCATTTGATACCTATTGGTACTTGACCAGATGGTAATGGACATAGGTTTTAAACCTTTTGTCTTTTAAATTGAAGCAATTTCTCTTGCATTGATGTAACCTTGCTATTATCTTTTAGAGCTTCTTCTACTTTCTTAGGTTTGATCAAAGATAAAAAGCATGAGTATAGGAAGACATTCCCATTGTGAGTTTGTCCCCTTGTTCTCAGACCTATAGAGACATCTCCTTTGATGTTCTCAGCTAGATGAGTGTTGTGAATCCAAAGCTTAAGGATCACATCCAATTGCAAAGACAGATCCAAATTGGACATATTTTGCACTGGAACTTCAAAATTTGCACTAGTTGTTGTTTCAAACTCATTCAATGAGGACTGATTGAATGAATGAGAAACAACATCAGTATTAGTTGGCTGTGAAGCAACATTAATAGTTGTCTGTTTCTTCAAAATCCTACTTACATCAAATTGGTGTTATGCAGTGTCACCAGATGAGATTTTAGGCTCACTAGGTTGACAAATGGTTAAAACTCCACTATCTCTTTAAATAGTTATACTATTAGATCTAATAATGGTGGGAGGTTGATCTTCAACTACTCTTGGAAAACTTGGAAGAGGTTTGGGTAACTCAAATAGTTGGTCATCATTAGAATCACTTTGAGTACATGTTCCAGCTGAAACATTTTTACAAGAAGGTTTAAAATAGTTTGAAAACAAATCTATATAAAAAATATGATCAAAACCATTCCCCTAACACAAGGAGTGTGCTCATTGACAAAAATGTTGGATGATTCCTCAAATTGTTGATTTTTGATGTTATACACTCTATAAGCAATAGAGTTGGAGGAATATCCAACAGAGATAGTATCATCTGAAATTTTAACAAATTTTTCCAAATTCTCCTTTGTGTTAAGTATGGTACACCTGCTGTCAAAGGATCTTAGAAAACAATGAACGGTGGCCTCTTGTTCCATAGTGCATAAGGGGTTTTTCCATGTGGCTTAACTACAAGAACTCTGTTCTGCCTTTGCCTAGAATATTAGAGGTAGCTTTGAATAAGCTAACATAGTTCGAGTAGCCTCAATAAGTGTCATGTTTCTCCTATTAGCAACACTATTTTGTTGAGGAGTTCTAGGAGCACTATATTGTCTTGCAATCCCTTTTGAGTTACCGAATGAGTCAAGAACTTGATTCTTAAACTCAGTCCCTTGATCACTTCTAATTATCTTAACCTTTTCATCAATTTGATTTTGTATTTTAAGAATAAAAGATTTTAAAGTTTTAGTTGTTTCATCTTTAGTTCTTAAAAAGAATACCCATGTGAATCTGTGTAAAATTATTAACAATAACAAGGCAATATGATTTCCTTCCAATGCTTATTACTTGTGGGACCAAATAGATCCATGTTCAATAAGTGTAATGGAGTGATGATAGAGTTAACAACTTTGGATTTATAAGATGCTTTATGTTGTTTTCCTTTCAGTAATGCAAGATAGTTATCTTTGCAGAAAAATTCCTTTTTAGGCAAACCATATACCAAGTTATAATTAACCAATTTATTCAAGGTTTTTAAATTAACATGACACATTCCTTTATTCAATAGTGTTGACTCATCACCATCAACTTTGGAAAGAAAGCATGACACTTCACCCAATGGGGAAACATTGTTCATATCCAGCTTGTACATATCTCATTTCCTAAGAGATCTAAGTAGAACCAATTCCTAAGGAATTGTCATCCTGAGTTTGAGGATAATGCACTCATGTTATGTGAAAAGCATTTGATGCTTTTGATCACAAAATTGAGAAACACATAAAATATTGTGTTCAAGGTGTTTGACAAAGTGTACTTTGTCTACTCTTAACTTGCCATTGGATACACTTCCTCTGCCAGAAATGTATCCTCCAGCCTCACCTCCAAATTGAACAGGACATCCATCAAAATGTTGAAATTGTTGAAGGAGAGATCTATTCCTGGTCATGTTCCTGAAGCATCCACTATCTACAATCCACACATTGTTGTTCTTGTCATATGGATGTCCCTGCACATAAGGTGAAAAAGTTAGTTTTTATTAGAAACCCAAACCTTGTTGGTCTTGGGTTTTTCCAATGATGAGGATTTTTTAGAACCAAAATTTATGCACAAGGGTTTAATGAGTGTTTGTGAGGAAGAGGTTTGGGCTGCAACATCTTCTTTGATCTTCCATTCAATCCCTAGCTTGATCATTGTAGATGAGCTTGTTAAAGCTTGAACAGCATGTCATTCTTTTGAAGTTTCTTTCTTTTAGGAAAAAGCCTTCACCACCTTTTCTTCCGAAGCAGTCTTCTTCTCAGAAGATTTTAAGGGAACTCTCTTGTTCTTTTGAGTTTTCTTAGCTTTTTCTTCCAAAGCCATTTTCCCTTTGGAAGAAGGAGTTTCTTCCAAAAGCAACCTTCCTTAGGAAACAAGCTTTCTCTTTTTCATCACTTAAACCATGTGATAAGGTACCAATATGAAACCCTCTGTGACTCCTTCTTTCTTAACATTATTTGCATAAAGTGTGCTAGCAGGATTGTACTAACAATCTCTGGCCATATGGTTTTGCAAACCACAAATTATGCATGCAATGTTAATCTTTTGGGAACTTGAGGACTGTTGTTTATTGTTTTTCTTGTCTTCATCAACGGTCTTTCCTTTTAACTTCTGATCCTTTTCTAGGAAAAGTGTGTTGGTACAACACACCTTTCCAGGATCAGAGTTTCTAACAACCTGCAATCCTATTGAAATGAATACATCCTTTTGTTTTGGGTCTATCTTCAGCTTGGACTCAACCACTTTCTTGGTAGTTTTTCTAGTTGCCATAGCCCAGTCTCTTATGGCTTTGGTGGTTAGGGGTTGATCATCACCGCTGAGAGAGGTTTGGCTTACCTGGTTCTTCCCTGTGATGGTCTCCATAGTTGAATCACTCTTTAACTCATGGGAAGGTGGGTCAGTAGATGGAACCTCTTGCTCTTCAGTCCCACACCTTGGTTGTCTAATAGACTGATAAGAGTGTGGTGGAGCAATTTTATTGGTTCCTAACCCACCTTTGTTTTGATAACAAAGTTTTGAGTGAGAGGATGATACAAAAATGGCTTGGATGTTTTGCTCAGAGATAGCATGATTCCTAGCTTGAGCCTCAGCTATGACAAGCTGGGCTTGAGCCTCGAACAATTTGGATATTAAATCTTTGATTTGAGTCTTGTAGTTGGTATGTTCATGTTTTAATAAGGACATAGTTTTCTCTAACTCTTCAATTTTCTTTTGATAGTTAGATTCAGCCATTTCAAAATCAAATTTCAAGATATTTAAAGACTAAATATCAGATTTAATTTCCATATTGTAGTCCTGATTTAACTTAACCTTAGCAATGCAAGCTGGAGTACAGAGGTGTTCATATACCTTGCTATCATTAGTTCTAGCCATAAATGCTTCAACATGTGTCATATCCTATACCATAAAGCTCTAGTCAACTTCTTGAGCCATAACAACTGTTTTAGTTGACTTCCTGGTGGCTTTAGGTGAAGAGGGATGTGTGAGGCATGTGCGGTTCACGGATTTGATTTAGGAGCCTTACATTCCCTGGAAAAGTGTCTAAATTGGTTACAGTTGTAACATTTGGCCTTTGTCTTGTCAAACCCAAACTTTTTGTTAGTTGGGTTTTGGGGAAACTACCTTCTAGTTCTTTTAAAGAACTTCTTTGCTATGTAATGTAAAACGCCATTTGTTGGATAATGTCGACATATTCAACATCATCTAGGCTGAGGCATTTTAGATCATCAAAGCAAAACTGAAAATCACTAGAATGACCATTTTCTGAGACAAAGACACAACTATCCTAAAAAGAACTTGGTTGAGCCTGTTGAGACCTTGGAGTATCAAGGAATGTGATGTATGGCCCATAAGAACAGGATGGTTGTTTGAAATTATTCAGGTACTGCTGAGGTTGTGGGGGTCCTAAGCCTTCAACAACCATTAAAGTGTTGCTGGCAGGAAGGCGTGAGGGTCTGCTCATCTGGTGGCTCCTCTTGTTCTCCATCTCTACATGGTATCCATCAAGGATGCCATATGATTCAGTCATGATGAGGGAGTTCAAGTTTTATGTCCTTGTTGGACCAAAAGAACCAATGAGCCAGATCAAAACAACCTTTAAGTCCCACAGACATCATAACAACTGAAGAAGTCTACATCAGCTGAAGACAAAGTCTGAAGACAAAGTCTGAAGACAAAGTCTGAAGACAAAAGCTGAAGACAAAGTCTGAAGACAAAGTCTGAAGACAAAGTCTGAAGACAAA